>JABACO010000196.1:0-16834 GCA_013339895.1 Ephydatia muelleri | reverse complement strand
AGACCCGCACGCGAGACCCGCACGCGAGACCCGCACCCGAGACCCGCACGCGAGACCCGCACCGAGACCCGCACGCGAGACCCGCACCGAGACCCGCACCCGAGACCCGCACGCACGCGAGACCCGCACGAGAGACCCGCACCGAGACCCAACCCGCACCCGAGACCCGCACCGAGAGCCGCACCCGAGACCCGCAACCGACCCGACCCGACACCGAGACCCACCCGAGACCCACCGAGAACCAGACCCTCACCCGATACCCATACCCTCACCCTATACCCATACCCTCACCCTATACCCATACCCTCACCCTATCCCTCACCCTATACCCTCACTCTATACCCTCACCCTATAGCCTCACTCAATATGGAAACACAAAACAAAGCCATGCACACAAAACTTTGCTCAACTACGGATTTCACATTAAAATTCAATACACATAGTATCCATCTGCTAGAAAATGCAATTGAGATGCTTCTTGAACACGACACAGAGGTGAGACAGCTGGAGCCACAAGACGATCAAGTACAAGTTATGGATAGACAGGTGTTGTTGAAAATTTAAACTCCCTAACAATTTGTTCCATTTGCCTAGATAACCACTCAAGTCGATTTTTTAATTCAAAAAACCACAAGGTCAGTTCCTCATGCACACACACACAACACACACACACACACACACACACACATCACACACACACGCACACACACACACACACACACACACACACACACACACACACAACACACACACACACACACACACACACACCACACACACACACACACACACCACACACACACACACACACACACACACACACACACACACACACACACACACACACAGACGCCATTACAGCCTCTCAATGCACTCGAATGCCCTTACTTCGAAATACTGCCCCAGTACCAGTCCTGCTCTTCCAGAGTCTGGTTGCTCGTCCTGGGTAGAGTTGGGGTTGGGGTAGGAGGGGGGAGAGACAGTGGCCGGTCTGCTGACGGGGGGGACAGCGGACGGCTTTGGATGCACCCTAGGGCGCTCAGGTAAAGGAGGCGGCGATGTGACAGTTGAGGCTATCAAATAAAGTTAAAAACTTAGTCATCAATGAAGTTGGGAGTGCCGAGCATGCATGCTTGTGCGTGTAAAGCACATGGAATGGCCGAGGGAGCACTCGCACTGGATTATACACATGATGGACTGTCGATACACATTGCCCAGCACATGATCCGCATACGAACACTTCATGATACACAAGACATCCTGATGTGATATGAACATATGCTTATGTACATTTTAGTTTTCCAACAGGTGATCAAAATACGGTCACATGTGATTCAGGCATGCCCACATGTGTGGGATAATCACGCAGACCCCAACCTTTGGCCAAGAGATTGACAAGGAAACGCAAATAGCTTGGCTCTAACGAATGCCAGAATTCTCGCCAGCAAATGAGTTGCAAAAAATATGCTAAGTGGGGATGGAGGAAGGGGGGGGGGGGGGGGGATAAGGTCAGGTTGTTGTCTCAATAGTCAATGTTGAAGCTTATGCACCAGGCTTCAAACACAGCAGAGTGAAATTCCAAAAGCACCGAGTTTGGTTATGCTAGCCTTTAAAAGGGGGCTAAATATGCTAAGTGGAGAGGGGAGGGGGAGGGGGAAGCTTCCTTAGAGGTATCAGGCATAGGGAAGGTACCAACACATGTACTCAACATGTACGTGTAGTAGTACTGTTGATTAATAACGTCACTACTAATAGCCCCCAAAGCTGTTTATTCTCACTTGTATGGCTAGGTACAATAAAGGTATTTTAATTCCTAACATCTGTGCTACATTAGTACATTCTCTTGCAGAGGTTGTTGGCTTCAATCACAACCACCGCACAACATTCACTTGGCTTCTGCCAGTACGAAACGTGCGTCCTGAAAGTGTGCAGGCACACACGGGCAAATCCAAATCCTCTGATATTAGACCTACCAAATTAGAAATATATAGGGAAAAGGGACCTAATAGGAGTCTGAAATGTCCTCTACACATTGCTTCTGAGAATCGGAGTATCTGGCATGGAGTTGTAAGGCTCTGAATTTTTAATTAGCCATACATTTCAACGCAAAGGTTACATTTCTATTGCGTGTGCTAGAAATTTTATAATGTATGCGCTAGGTCGCGGAAATGATCCCAAATAATTATATTTAATAAGGATACCATTAATTAATCACGACTGCATATACTGTGTGTGTTGTGCATAGTGCTCCAGCAACCTCAACGACACAACACAATTGCCAGGTAGCTTCAAATGCACCTACACAGGCATACCCTCCCCCTCAGACCCTCCTCTGGCCGCAAACCATCAGATGGCAAACACAACACACATGTGTTGGGCACTACCAATGTGTCTGCTTTAAAAAACCACCCTGGTACTTACAGCTTGGATCGGTGCTCTGCCTTTGGACTGTACAAGAGAATGAAAGAACAGGTATCAAAAACTAGAATAGACAGACATGCGTACAACATTCAAACTGTAAAGCACAGAACATGGTTACCAGGGGCACATTTAAAAAACATGGTAACCATGGGAACATTAAAAAATATTGCCCAGTAACATAATTATACATGATTTGCATAGCAAAAATTGAATCTGTGCTTCCAAGGGACATCACCACTTGCAATATATGGGTGAGCAAACTGATCAACCCTGTATCCCACTAATGTGCTTGCATTGACTCATATCAAGATTCCTGGCCAGCAGCTTGACGTTCTTCATGAAACGATGCATCTCCATTGTGTGCAAATGATGTGGTTATTAACCAGTAATAACCACAAGAGTTGAAGGACAGCCACTTATTCTGTCACTGACAATACATTTAAAATGCTATGAGTTAGGGTACAGAGGCCTATGCTGGTGTACAGCAGCTAATATAAAGTGTTACCTTTAATGTCTTGCGGTCCGGGGTTTACCTCTACAATTAAGGGGTTAACCCGAATAAGCTTGAATTATTAGCAATAAACTATCAATGGAAGATTACCAATTACCATGTTTTTTTATCTACCTTTGCCTAAGAGATGTACTGCATTTCATAACACAAATATCTTTAAAATGTATCTCAATATTTCGAGAAATACCGCACGTGCGTATATTAACTCTGGTTAGCGCAAACATTTGATTTAACCATTCATATAAGTTGCGTATCCTCGAATGGTAAGTGCCAAATAGGTTGACTGTTTGCTCTTACAATTGGTAGAATTTTTAAATCCATATTGCGAAAATGAACCATGAATCTTGACATCAAAAATGTATGAGGTTAGCCCATAATTTGCGAGGTTAACCTCATTACAGACCGCAAGACATTAACAGACTAACAACACTTGCACATACACCTCAAAGGGTAAGCTAGGGTAAACTTCAACCCTAACTTATCATTGTGCAACTAAACCAACAATCTACTTCTAGCCAACATTAATAAAATCAACATCAGAAGTTTAGTGAGTCAGAACATTTGGCACACACCAGTGAATAGTTCGAACCATCCGAACAAAACATATTTTCAACCCTCAATAATCAGATAATTCAGCTTACAACATTATTCAGAGGTTACCATGGTAGGGTACTACAAGTACCGTGTACATGTAACTCTTACCCTTCGGAGCTTTTCCAAAATGGATGCCATGCCCATATCACAGTGATATGCACTTACCCACCTCTCCATCCCAACCAGGCTGGCATGGTAAATAAGTGAATACAAAGAATCAAGTTGGGCTTGCTCTCAGTCTGCTGCCTACAACATGACCCTGCTCATAGCCCAACAATTATAATGCACATTTTCCACTACTTTATACAACACTCAAGTGCCATAGTGGAGTGCAGCTGGAAGGTAGTGCATTCCAACTTTTGATACCTATTTTCCACATCCTTTCTCTACACACACAAAAAAAAAATCTGGCTAATAAATGGATCTTTGCTGCATTGCCCATATTCTGAGCCTGCTAACTGGTAGACAATTCTAGTCTCCTTAAAAGCAGCTCTCAAATTTGGTTGACTACAACAGTTGCATTATATGGTTGAGTCTCTCACAAGTTGTGGTAAACATACACAATTCTGCTTGTTGATTTTGTACCACAGTATCAATTAAGTCAATCACTCATTTTTTCCCCTGCAAAACAATCCATTGATAGCTGACCGCCATAGGCAAGGTGCCTCACTGTATATGAGCAGCATAAAGTCAGCACACTACAAATGAATATTACGTCACGCAATTATAATTGCAGGTTGGTGGTAGCACCCAAAAACACATCTAGGGGTACATACATTGGACACCGGGATGTGCCACGTGAGAAGCAGACAAACGTTAGCTCAAGACTGGGGCGAGGGGAGGCAGACTGTAGCTACACTGTAGATGGAAGTAGCTAAACAGCACACGGCCACTGCTTCTATAGGGCCACATACCAACATAAGTTGATAACCTCATGTGGTTTTGAGTATATGCAAGCTATTTGAATTATTTACTTTGTGTGTGCGTGTGTGTGTGTGTGCGGTGTGTGTGAGCATAAGCATAACGATGCATTCCTGACATCTAAGCATAAGCAAGAGAAGGTGTACATCGGTGCACACATGTGGGGGCGTGTAGGTGAACCAAGATTGTGTGACTGCGGCAGTAGGAAGTGACCAGAGGCAACCTTGCAAGCATTGTAGATATGAGGTGGTGTAGGGACAAATACATTAAGACTGGTACAGGAAGATTTAGGAGCTGATGCAATTCTGCCATTATGGCACTAGCAATAAACAGATATGTGGAACACATGCCTTGCACAGTATCCTACAATCTACTGCAACATCACCCCCCCTGCACCACGATCTCTGCACAACACAGAGAGAGAGAGAGAGAGGAGATCGAGAGCGACGAGGAGAGAGAGAGAGAGAGAGAGGAGAGAGAGAGAGAGAGAGCAGAGAGAGAGAGGGAGGAGAGAAGAGAGAGAGGAGAGAGAGAGGAGAGAGAGAGAGGAGGAGAAGAGAGAGAGAGGAGAGAGGAGAGAGAGAGAGAGAGAGGAGAGAGAGAGAGAGAGAGCCAACTCACTAGATGGTCTGCCTGACAGAGAGGGTGAGGTAGTAAGAGTGTACGCTGATTGGGACATGGTGAGGCTACAGTCTCTGTCCCACTCTCTTGTCCCTTTTGGAGGAGGAGGTGGAGGGCCTGAACAACAGAAAGTAAAGACTCGATACACAGGACCCATCTCCACGACCAAACCCCACGTGGACAAAACATCTTTTTTTTTTCTTTTTAGGACAATGCAATGATGCAAACAATCACATGATAACAGTAATGGGTGCACACACACACGTACAATACACTCCTCCCCATGGACACTCCTCCCTGTGGACACTCCTCCCCATGGACACTCCTCCCCATGGACACTCCTCTGTGGATACTCTCCGCTTAGAAAGGGAACACACACCACACAACATCGAGTATGTGAGACAGATCATAAGAGTGATGCCCAAATGAATAGTAGTTCAGAACAGTTTTGGCATAAAATCGTCTCACACACAGTACTATGATGGCCAGTCACATGTTCACATGTGCACTAACCAGCTCCATTTCAAATCTAATCATACGATGCTTCTGGATTACATGGGAGAGTGAATATGATACAGGAGAAATGAGTGGGTTGAAGCTATACAATCAGCATGATACAGGAGAAATGAGTGGGTTGAAGCTATACAATCAGCATAATGATACATGTAATAAAGGAGACCCAACCTAAACATGCCTTGCACCTCATCCATGTGCTTGTCTACCAAAAAAATTAGATCAATTATACATGTACTTGACTATGTACCCCAAAAGGGCTGTGTGTGTGTGTGTGTGTTACATAATTGAAATTGCCAACTATAATTGATCCAATAACAATCTAAGCAAATCAATTGACCACATAAATGTTGGTGTTTACCCACAAGCCTACAGCACAAGTCAACTATGGCTACGTGACTGTGACAGTGGTGGTAATGATGTGATGATAGTGATGGTGATGGTAGTGATGGTGATGGTAGTGATGGTGATAGTGATGAAATAACAGATGAGGTCAACATAGACTACATGTACATATAATTGTTGGGAAAAAGAAAAATTAACATCTTTATCAAAATATGTACAACTTCGAAAATGTCACTACATACTCTGACAAAAGAGAAGTGCAAACATACGCCATCAACGTTAGCCTCTCTCTTCAAAACCCAAACTCTCACACAAAATACGTCAGAGGCTCTCAAGAGACCCAGGAGCCAACACTAGTTCTCTCATCCTCAACCGTTGTAACCTGATCCAAGACCAACATCCTTACACACCTGGTGCAACATAACGAAACAACAGACAAAATGAGCCTCGTAACTAACTCCCAAGGGACAGGTGTAGACTCCCCCGATCAGCACACGCAATCACTTTTTTTTTTTTTTTTTAAATCAAAAACAAACCATAATATAACAGAAAACAAAACAAAAAACGCACGTCGACTAGCTAATCTCTCACCTCCCATACCACCGTGCCTGGGACACAAAGGAATGGACTGAGCAGCTGCTCAATGCAAGCCCTCCCCTCCGTGGAATACTAATAGAATAACAAATTGTAACGAAACGAGAGAAACATGGAGCGTGGAACAGCTATCTCCCAACGTACATTGAGGACGTGATACGAAAACGCCCGTGCGCGCATGCCTTAGCGCGCTCCCCCCTGGTAGACCCCCTTTCAGCTAGAAGATACCACGCTACCTAAGTGAAGAAATGCGAGGGAGAAAAAATAAAACGTTCAATAGGTGGTGGTGGGTGGTGGTGTAGTGTTGACTTAGTTTAAGAAGCGAGCGAGCTAGAGAGGATGGTTATTAGCGAGGTGTGTACGAAATAGACTAGTTCGGGGGCCAGTGTACCCAAGCCTGCCAATGAAACATGCCATTATAAATGCCGCACCGGGCTTTTGAATACGACGATAAGCTACCATTAAGAGTAAGAGAATGAGAAGAGGCCATATGCTATTCTTTGAAAACGCTACAATACCTTCGAGACGTGAAAGAACATGGTGTGTGCAGAGTTCAGGCTACATTTAATACGTTTGAATGATAACAGATGAAGGCCCTTTGTATTAGTATATTGTTTAATATCAACAGCGTGTAATTCACACATACGCACACCTTGTACCAACTCACCTGCCATCGCTTGTAAATGACGCAAATATTCACGTGACCCGCCAATTAGAAGCACGTGATTGTACGATGGCTGTTCGAAACACTCCTGAAGGTAACAACACATCTTTAATGATAAGATAGCAACGATAAGAAACCTAAATGTTATTATTATTTACATTTTGGTGAGTAGAATGCAATGAAATTTAATATGATCGCATGTTACATAGGGTTTGCATGTGGCAGCCCCACCCACTTACTTCTACTCGTTTCCAATTGCTATTCGCTCTTTTCAACGCACGCAAAATTCAGTTCGCAAGCTTGCGAAGGATTATATGATCGGAAAACAGTTCAAGGCTAAGGTAAAGAGTTAAGTGGAGTGGTATGCGGGGATACTTTCCGCCGGGTATGACCGCGTCACACCCCTTCCCGCGCTAGTTCTTAGGGTCCTTGACAATCAGCGATGCAAAAGAGGATGCGGCAGACAGTCTTAAGTTTATCAGAGCTTCAGATTTGACTTCAGGAAATAAACAGCCAACTGTACTTGTAACCTTGAAGCTTAAAGGGATATCGGTCTTTGCTGGACCAACAAAGGTAAGCCATCGCATGTGCTTTGTACTGCCGTATAAATGCATCACGCATGGTACCTACAGGGAAATAGCACACCTTTCCATGGCATATAAATCTCCTACTGCACCGTTTGTTGTCATATGTATTGCACAAAATGTTTTTGCATTGCTAGCTCAGCATGGACGTTTATTTATATCATTGTTTATACAACTGAAGTGCAATGTAAACTATTTCTACATGCATAACGTTTTACATACTGAATTATTATAAAAGACATATAAAGAAAGAAAAGCAAAACAATTGAAACGTTATACACGTGCATGCATCGTGCATGGTGAAATATTTGGCTGACACATGCTCAGACAAAACCAAAATTAAAGACCAAACATTGTTGACTGAAGATGACGTTTGCTGTATTCAGTGAGCAACCAGACACCAGAACAGCTCAAATGACCGGATACTGTTAATATGGCTAATTATTAATTGTACTGGTTACTTTGTTATGTGGATAATTAAGTTATCTGTATTAGTTACGGTATTCTATAGCTATAGATATAGTAGGAATTCCTGCAATGAGATGAAAAATGACACTCTGACCTAAACATAGCTTTAGATTGCTAAAAATTAATTTTGCTTTGCATGCATATAATATAATATACCATCAAAATGATAATTATGTATATAATTATCTTTTAATCTAAACTAGTTGGCAATTTTGGAGGCACCAATTGAAAGGGTGATATTTGTGTGCCATGATCCCGAGGACGTCACTGCATTTGGTGTTGTCATTAAGACACAGGACAGAGGTCTAAGGCTACACGCTTTCCAGTCTGATGAAGCAACAGTAAGTCAGTGCAAATAACGTTGTAAACTGCAGTAGTCTCCAGTTTTCAACACTAGATGGAATGTGCATGGAACTAAATCGCTTTGTTTAGAAACCGGGCGATGTCGCTCGGATTCGAGACAAGGCTGAGTAGAATTAAGGAATAAATAGCTTGAGTGCATGGTTAATGTAGCTGTATACATAACTTAACGTATGCATCTTTGTACTAATGGTCAAGGTCGTGTGTGTATATGTGTCTCTATTATTGCCTTTTTTTTAAATCTATAATAATAGGAACAAAACGAACGTCTCAGTTTTCTATATCACAAGTTCACATGCAGCAGTATATACGTATAAAGTCAACGTGTATAGTGAGCAATTTTAAATGGCAGGAGAAAGTACTATATAACTAGCTAGTATCTGCGCTATATAGGTTATGCTTGTTTTGTGATTTAGCTCCTTTGAGACACTATGTATATAGTCGTCGAGAGCTCTCAGGTTCTACATAATGTAACAACCTTCGACCTTCTTGATCAGCTAGGTGTCCAGCTTTACTGATTTATATATGTACTTTATTGCAATCACTTTCACTTGCAGGCTATTTCATTTGTGCATTCCTCTCAAGAGCTCTTCCAACTCGCCCTCAAAATAGTGAAGGCCAAACAGAAACTCTACGAACAGGAGCAGCAAGTTGTTCAATCCGACCTACCCCCACCTTACGCCAGCATCGTATCTGGTAAGCCACTGCTGCATGAGGTTAATTGTTTGTGCATGCATGCAGAAAAGGAAGCTTAAGGGAAGTATTGTCACTTCTGATTGCCTTATGTGCCCCCTATAGGAACACGTCTGATAGCTGCCACCGCGATTGCACCAAACTCTACTTCAGAGGTAACATCAAAACTCATGCATGCAGACAACCTTTTGACTGTACTGATCTATTATGTTTTTGTTTTTTTTAACCCATGGGCTTCGCGAGGCCTGTTATAGTACGTGTGCTGCATTTTGCCCGACTGCAATGCGCACGCTTTACACCACCTCTCATCATTCTAACGGCGCAGGCAATAGGAGACTTTTATATGGCGTGCATGCGATTTGTGTAATTATAGATTGAAAAAGAAGTGAGACGGGCTCGGGCTCGAGGTGAAAAGCTGGCTTCGCTAGGGCACCTTCGGTGCCACCCTAAGCATTAAACACTAAGGGCCTTTGGCCCACCCTAATATTTTTACTCTCTCCATCGCTACACCTAAATCCTTTTTGTACGCTTATATAGCGTGCACAACACTCACTAGCTGCGAAGTAGCATTTATTTCGTTTTCACTCTTTATAGGAACGAGCAACAACTGCAAGTGTATTACGAAGAAAGAAGACTTCTGTCGAAGGCACAAGTGCTGTAAGTGCAAAGACATTTTTTTTTTAGTACAATTATTATTTTAATCGGAAGGTTGAAAATTAATACCCAGCTTAACTATAGGTCGATAATCAGCTGTTCAGACATAGTCGTGTATTTTGTGTGTGCTCATTTACATAGTAGTAATAGCGTGCATTACCTGCTGTGGTGCTGTGTACAATCTATATGTTTAGTATTATTGCTGTATATGTTACTTATATCACCTCGTGTAAAAATAAAATAATGTTATCATTATTGTGATCCCGAACCAAGTTGAGAAGCGGTACAGGATTTGATGATGGAGCTGGACTACCGGAACTTACATGTGCATATTGAGATGTGTGTGTTTTGTGTGTGGGTGAGTCCCTATGTATGAATGTGTGTCTGTGTGTGCAGTAAAATCAATGTTTGTATGCGTATATATGTTTAGTGAGGTGTAATAATTATATAATTATGTTTTTATTATTATCGTATTATAATTTTTTGTATCTTATGTTCAGGTTCCCAGACCAGCTAGAAGGTCTTCTATGATCCTTACGGTAAGGACTGATTAAATCTCACTAAACGTAATTGGGATCGAAAAGGGATCTAACGCATACATGATAAATTTTCCAGTGCGGCTTGCGTTGAAATGTAAGGCTAATTAAAAATTCAGTGCCTTACAACTGCATGACAGATACTTCAGAATCTCTATGTAGAGGACATTTCAAACTTATAAAAAAAACTTGAAATCTTTAAAAAAACATGCGCTAGGTCCCTTTTCGCATCTGTGTTAAAAGTGCAGACGAAAAATTTAATAGGATGTATTATTGCTATATAAATGTGCTCGCTACTTTCCAGAGAGAAGAGGCGTTCAATATTTTTCTTGTCTCCATTATACATAAATGCCTATTGTAAATCAGCTTGCACTCTATCAGACCCTCCTTACAATTACGGTGAGAGTGCAGAGACTACGACTAGATCACGAAGACATTTAAGTCTGCAATTTGTGGCATCATTGGTCCTCCTGGGGGGAGGGGGGGGAGGGGGGGGGAGGGGGGGGGTCATAATGCAGTATTGAATGGTGATCTCAGACTAGAATAAAACAAGTCCAACCTTCATTTTAGGACCAGCAGAAGGAAGCACCCAAACTATTCAGGAGAGCAACTATGTACAGTGTAGTAAGTTCCACCATGCAAAAAAAGAGTGACCAAGAACAATCTTCACATTTCAGGACCAGCAGAAGAAAGCGAAGAGGAAAGAAAGCATACAGGCAATGTCTGTTCAGGCTCCCTTCTCTGGTTTAGATGGTGCATCCTCTCTCTTCTCTCCACCACGAAATGCTATAAGCTCCCCAGGAAGTGTCAGCCTCGGCTCAAGTGATGCCCACTATGCAAAAATTGGTGTGGCTGGGGCTTCGTCACCCCCACAGGCTGGATTTATACCGCAGTGGCAGTCTTCTCCCCTCACAAAAAATACCTATCTGTCCCCAATTGGGCAGAACCAGTCTCCTCTCCTAGCAGGTTTAACAGACTTAGATGCCTCACAGGCATCATTATCACTCCCCAATCCTTTGTATAACTCAACAGCTCTAACCCCTAGTCCACAGAATGCAGCTGAGCCTTTTCCACTCACCTTGTTTCCATCTAATCAGCTTCCCACTATAAGCCCAAATCAAACATCCAACCAGAGTACCATCACAAGCCTTCAGATTGCAAGTCGTCAAAGGGTCAGAGCAACTGGTACTGATCATCTTCTTTCTGCACAGTTGGAAACAGGAGGTGAAGGGATTCAGCGAAACACATGCAAGGGTGTCAAAGCAATGTCCTCAATGGGAGCTGTAAATAATTTATCTCATACTAGTGCCGGGAGTTTGGAAGAGTGTGTTCCTCTTGACTCTGGTAGGCAGAGTGATTCTGGAAACTTCAAAAATGCATTTAAGGACAGTTTCCGGCCAGCACAAAGGCATAGCTCATCTGAGAACACTCAGCCACACACATCCAGTCAAGCAGCATTCAAGGGCGACCTCCCAATACAGTCTGGTCCCCATAATACCCATGCCCCAGCCAGCCCATTTGAAGATGACTTCCTACCAATACTCCAAGCAAATGGAAATGAGTCAAACTCCCCAGCCAATGCAACAACAAACTCCACTCCATCAGCAATAACACACATGTTTGAGGATAGTTTTACATCACCTCCTGCCCACCTTCTGACAGGAGACAGTTTCCAAACTTCCCAATCATTTGAAAACAGCTTCCAATCCTCTCTAACGTTCAATTCATTTGATGACAACTTTAACACTCTGGTGTCCCAAAATATAGAGCAGCAGCCCACATTTGAAAATGACTTTGGGACGTCTACCAATAGTACTTCATTCAATTTGAATCCAAATGCAGTACCAAACACCAAAAACATCAATCAACAGCTAAATGTAGGATTTGAGGATCACTTTGTGCAATAAAGCAGAGGAACAGTCCTTTTTGATTAAAATCTATAGACAACGTAAATTGTACTACTAGCATCAAATGCTTTTTTTTTTAAAAGACTCGTGCGTGACAGTGGCCCGCATCAGTGATAGATGCATGTCACAACTGATTCTACACTATAGCACACCTTTTCTATACATGGACTGGGAGAGGGAAATGAGACTAGTAATATTATATCACAATCGCAAATTTACGAGAACTGAAGTTATGGCGACAAAAGCGAGGCGTCACCTAGCCCGCATATAAGTACTGTACATTACAACAGCCTCACACTCATGCATACTAATGGTTTATGAAGTTGTGTCAGGATACTGATCGTAAACAAATTTCGGCCGAGTTTTCCTATAGCCAGAATTATACAGACTTACAAGTCGCACCAATAGTTGAACGCTTATCCAGTTTTCCTCTGGCCAAACTATAATATGGGATCGTTTCCGGAACTAACACGTTATTATTTTATTTTATTTTTTATTCTAGAAGTCTGGAATGTCCTCTACACATTGCACTGAGAATCAAAGTAGTTGTAAGGCTGTGAATTTTTAATTAGCCATACATCGTACATTTAAACGCAAGCGCATACTGGAGATTTTCCCTTTTCGCGGAAATGATCCCATATATATAGGCTCGACTTTATAAAAGCATGAAACTTGAATTTATGTTGTTACAGCTAGTAGTAGCCTAGTACTTGTATACAATCAGTCATTTTAAGCCATGCAAAGCAATCCGCATGCATGCAGCTTACTCGGGCCAGTGCATGGCGTCGCGACATGAGAAAACTGCCGGTTAAAACTTATGCAGGCAATAAACAATACAAGAGACGTCCGAAGGGCCGCATGCATGCAGAGAAAGGGCGTATAACTGCGTACTATCTCTATAGATACATATGTAGGAATACCACATGCACTGATACTGATACAAGAGAAACGTCATTACACATACGGTAGTGTTCATCTTTGGATAACCAAACCAATTCAACAATACACAGCGCGGAGTAGTGTGTTTCTATGAGCTCATCGCCACCATAGTGCTGTTAAACTTCGAGAAAGGGGAGCTGTTCCTGTGGAATGATCTCGTGTAGCCGATCACAGCGCTATAAGCGTTCGTCTTGGTGGCACTTAGCCTCTCTACACAGGAGGGGGGTTAAGGTTCAACACTGATCCGTGCAGCTTCACATCGTCGCTTACCCCTTCCTTCCCAGAAGTAGCTTACGTGTCCAACCCAAGACGAATTTTTAGATGCATGGCAGTTCTGTGCGGACAGACCAAACGTTAATAAATAAATACAAACGCGCAATCGTTGGATCCATGGGAACAAAGTACAATAATGGCCCCAGCTACACACTGTCCCTGCTTCATCGACAAATACGCGTGCATGTCCGGCGATGATTGCATATGTGTCATGACACGATAGCTCAGCCTCCATTTGACCAGTTTACCCTACCTGGATAATCAGCTTCCTGTTCTTCATGTCCAGCTGCCACGCGGGAACGTACCTTTTCGGGATCATAGGATGGTGGGCGGAGAACAAGCGGCGTTCGGTCTTTGCAAGCGCAGGTAGATCTCCCGTTGGCGCCACTGCTAAAGAGCCTGTCGCTTCCCCCGCAGAGTCTTCTTTGAGGCTAACCACAGGGGAGCTCCCCTTGGTAGCTCCGGCACTCGAAGACATGAACTACAGCTTTCACAGCCGTTGCTATGGAAGTGTGATAATTCACGCGACGGTTTACGGTACGCTCGTCCCCATTATTAAAATATAAAAACAAACGGAACCATTTGACACGCAATCAGTCGAGCTTTACAGCTTTTCCTCCCATCTGTAGTCTGTACCTTGTGCCCCTCCACACAACCTCCCTGCTCCACACTCCCTCCAGAAACAGAATGAAGGTCCACGCCTCTCTCAGCGTCCACGCCCCCAGCACCTTCCACCACGGGCCGACCACGCCTCCCTGCAGAAGACATTTGCAAGCGGGAATGCCATTATTACATCCATTATTACATCAGCATATTACCAAGGTTGAATGGGAGTCTCTAATAAGGGTAAGGTGAGGTAACATTTGCAGGGGGACACTCGGGTAGCTTACACAGATTTAGCAAAAAATTAGAGGAGGCCAATCCACACTATTAGGTGGCCCACTATTTGCAACATTTCTAACAAAGGGTGCTAACCATTGATTTATGTACAGTGGTTATCTCATACAAGGAATTGGAGACTTCTCCATCACACCTCCTACCTCTTCCCCATACCTCCCACCTCCCACCTCTTCCCCATACCTCCCACCTCTTCCCCATACCTCCCACCTCTTCCCCATACCTCCCACCTTTTCCCCATACCTCACCAATGGTCAGACACAGTGGAGCTCACCCCACACCCTCCCACACTTCAAACAATGGTGATGAGTTCAAAGTAAAACCACACCCTCAGCTCCTCCCCATCCCTCAATGATGATCAGGAGGAGGTCACAATAAGACCACACCTTCCCTCCTCCCCCGTCCCTCTCTACCTCAATGATGGTCAGGAGGAGGAGGTCACTGCAGAGCCACATACCCACGTGGAACACCATAAATCTGACCACACCCACACCAAAGAGGTGGGAGGTGGCCACTGATGTCAGTAACCCCAGTAGGAGGCACTCGGTGAAAGGCTCCAGAAGACCTGGCCAAGGCATCATGGTGGCACGTAGCCTACCCCACCTGGATGGGGAGGAGGGAAAGGCAGCATAGTCGAAGTAGGTTGTTGCTATGACAACCAAATGGGTGTGTGGTCATGCCAATAGCATCTCATTGAGGGGCACCTATTGATCTTAAAGTCCCCTGACACAGCTGTTCAGCAATCATAGTACGGTGCCAAGATGCTAATAAAAACATCTGATTCCTCCTACACACACACACACACACACGATCGAGAATCAATCACTCAATGTGCCTACCTTATGCACAAGCATGCAGAGCTACGCAAGGTAGGTAAGCATAACACGAGTACACAAACCCAGTCCCTCCCTCCCCTTTCTCCCCTTCCCTGCCTCCCTCCTCCCTCACCCCCAGTTTCTACTGACCTCACCATACGTGCCTGGTATGAGGACAGTGTCCTGTCCCCTCCATTCTGCAGGGCTGGCATTGTACTCATCGCCAGCTTCCAGCGCCTGAGAGAAGGAATGACATCATCAACAAAAATGGCATCTGTTACACGCCACAAACAGCCTTACATTTTGCAAATAGGCTTTAAGACGAAGGGGAGTCCGTATTTTGCTATAGTTTCGATAAATGAGGTAACCCAATTTGGTACATTTTCTTTTAAAAAATCAATAATAAATCCTCCAAATTCAGTCCCCGCACTGACCTTTTGGGAGAAAAATATTTATTTAAACTGAAAACTTAAGGACCGTCGAGTCATAGCATTCTCTCTATCAAAACTGTAACAGCAGTGCACCTTGTTCCAATCCAATTCCTTTTTTCAATACACAAATTTTGATTTAAATCATAACTCAAAATTTAGGGATATACCAATCATGAAATCAGACAACGCATACATAAGACTACACCAGACTACTCATAGACATGAATAAAAAATGAGACTCTAAATTGTACACCACTCACCTGGTCCAGAGTGCTTTGCCAATTGTAAAGTCTTCAGCCAGGTAGTCAGAGAAGTTGGCCAGCCCTCCCACCCCCTCCAGGGCTGTCCTCCTGATAAGCCACGACATCCCATTGGCACAGTTCTGTCCAAAATAATTCGCCACAAGGTAGACGCGCAAATGTTGGGTGCCGAAGTACACCTGAGACATGACAAAATGTGCAGCATATCGTATAATATACTGTACTGTATGATGCTAAAATTTATCTGAAATTGAAAATGTTTGTACTACATGTATAGATCATAGTATTAATATCCAATAATAATACATTATAACCACCTGCAATGAAAAAGCTAAGCTGGACATCCCTATACTCCTCTCCTCCTCCCCTCCCCCACCTCCTCTCTTCCCACTCCGTACCTTGTCCAGCAGTGCAGGAAAGCTGTCCACGTGCGTTCCTACATAGGGTGGCTGCAAATTAATATTAATGTTCGTTCATTCCTTTATATAGTCTTCCAAATACACTCATGGTGGCAACCTGCTCATATTTCTATCAGATAGCCACACAGGCACACACTACACAGGCACACACTACACAGGCACACACTACACAGGCACACACTACACAGGCACACACCACAGGCACACACTACACAGGCACACACTACACAGGCACACACTACACAGGCACACACTACACAGGCACACACTACACAGGCACACACTACACAGGCACACACTACAGGACAAGCACACACCCCATGTCAAGGACATAATACACCCACAAGCAGGCACCTGATGGACCAATGCAACCTCAGGGCTTGCCATGTGTGACACCAGCTCATGTAACGTGTT
>JABACO010000195.1:32440-60147 GCA_013339895.1 Ephydatia muelleri | reverse complement strand
CATACCACTTCCTCCTGAACCTGGGGAGGAAGGAGAGGAAAGGAAGTAGTGAATATAACAGTAGCAAATTAGATATCCTTTTACATCAGTGCATAGGGTGGCATACACAAGAAACATAGAAAATATGAATATGTGGGAATAGGTGTGCATGGTATAGAAATGCCCAACCATACTTTGAAGTTCATGCTGTGGCAGTTCTGTGCGTACACCACCACACCCATGCGGCCGCTCATTCGATGCTACCATCTGCCTCAAGTGCAGGAGTTCGTTTTCCATGGTCCTAAGCTTGGCTGCACGTGACAGGCACGTACAACTGGATGAGAATGCATAGGAGACAAACAGTATTAGTCGGGCGGGCCCTACCACCGCGTTGGGTCAGGTGGTAGGGAGACAAGCCTATACCAAGATTTGTGCTGCTGCAATGGGGATTGCAGTCTAATCGGATTGCAGCGTTCAAGTGGGTTCATTATCACCCAGATGTGAGATAGTTATGGGTTTCCTAGTCTAGCTTTTTAACTCTGGTTTGATGGAGCGAAGACGTTTTATTAGCGATTGTGTTACCAAGGCAGCTGAAGAGTTGGGCTCCCCAACTATGAAGCAAGAACAGCTAGATGTAGCAATAGCGTTTGTTGAGGGCAGAGATGTTTTTATGAAGGCTTTCCACACTACAACAACGTCTTTGGCTTTCGAGTGTCTGATTTGACATCAATACCACATCCGAAGCATGCAATATATAGCTCTATGGCTAGTGGGCCGCCTGCCATAATACAAGTACCGTATAAGCGTACACGTGGTGGTTATTACCACGTAACCTAACACTGACTATATAGGCCTATACCATAATGGTTTACCAACAATATTGGTACATAACAGTTCTGCACAAATCCAAATCTTGGTATAGGCTTGTCACATTACCACCCGACCCTACGCGGTGGTAGGGCCCGCCCAACTAGAACAGTATAGCTATCCTCACCTTTCATCAATGCCATCTCATCGTCACTAGCATGTTCACTAGAAGGACCCACATGGCTCTTCTCCCGTTTCGTGGTTCTTTTCATGCTCACCTCATGGCCAGTGAGACTTTGTTTCTCTCTATCTAAGATGGACGACAGTAGGTCCACCCCTTCGTCGTCGCTGAAAAACCCATGCATGGCGTCGTCTAAAGTTTGTATTATAACTATTGTAATAATTAGACAGTTACACGCCGTTATGAAATAACTTTGCCGCCAAACATCACGTGACCATATTGTGCTTCCTACATGTAGGATATGTGGGTGTTCCACCCAGCTTCTGAAGAACAAGGCGTGGATAGCGGGGCAGTGGTGCGATGCAGTTTCAGACAATCCATCAAATCAGCAACTTATTGCCGAAGTGTGTAGTTCTTATATTTCTGTGTCGCTAATTGCTACACTATCCGCCCCACATATGGGCGAGGAGGATGTGACGGTGGCCGTTCAAGAAGCGTACACAGCTCAGAAGGGATGGGCTGCCCACACCGCCAAGGTGACTATTGCACTACGCAATGTGTACTCATTCACGGCTGCGTCATTGTGGCAGGAACGTTCAGGGGTGCTCAGACGATGGTACAACTTGATTATGCAGAACATGGCTAAATGGAGTGCGTAAGTGCCTGCCCCGCCCCCCATAGCATCCTTTGGCGGAAGCCGTACTAGAGATCAAGTGTGGCGCGTCCTTTGTGGAGTGGTTTGCTGAAGAGGCAAAACGTGCATTTGGGGATATTGTTCCCACAGCTGATCTCTGGCCAAAGACAGGCAACTGCTGTTTAAACAACCGGTGGACGTGGCAGCACTAACTACTCCTTGGAACGACAGTATCCGAGCGCCATGGTTACCAGAAAGGCTGCCCCCACATTGGCTGCACCACAGTGGTGAAGCCTTTAGAAGAGACACCATTCTCCACCCTGCATTGGCTGAGGCAACCCTCCCTCCCCTCCTCACATGGTCACATGCAGCAGACTGGCTATACCCAAAGTCTCTGTAAGAGTCAGCTTGTTTGTAAGGTTTCATTCACCGTTGTTGTATGTTGGCAAGGTAGGGATGGGGAGGGGTGGGGTGGGGAGGAGGGCAGATGGTTAGGCACTAGGCAGCACAGTGGACATGTGGGGTACTTTGTGTTCATATCTTTACCTCTCTCTTCCCCCTCCTCCCCTCCCCTACTCTCCTCACATGGTCACAATGCAGCAGGTACCCAAAGTGGGGGAGTCTCCTTCCTCCCCACGCCTCTCTTCTCCCCCTCCTCCCCACTCCTTCAGCTCCTAATGTCCCAAAACTAAGGCGCCTCTCATTAGAGCAACACCCCGCCCCCTTTCATTGTTTTCAACTCAGCAGACATTCCCCTGGTAGTCAAACATGCACTGTTCACCAAGTACAGGAATGCAAGACAGGTAGGTGGGCGTGGCATTGAGCCATCTTTGACGATGTCATCATGTCCCCCGTGGGGGGCAGACAAGTATCTGCACCAACAGGCTGCTGGTACAAAGAGGTGTGCATGCATGAGCAGTTTGTGGAGCAGCTGAGCAGAGCTGTGAGAGGACTGAAGCAAGAAGACCCGTTTATGGAGGAGGTGAACCGTGGCCCCCTCATCAATGAATCTGCAGCCAAGAAGGTAAGGAAGGGGGAGTGTGTCTGATGAGGGGTGAGGGTGTGTGTGATCTCTCTCTCTCTCTCCACCAATTATACTTAGTGTGCTACTCCCACAAGACAAGAGTTACTCCTGCAGGCCATGCGAGCAGCTAGCTACTTTAGGCGAGTTTGTACAGCACGCGAAGCACGCAGTATGGCGCCAAGACTCGGGACAAGGCTGTTCAATTTTTTTGGGTGTCCATTTTTGTTTCAATGAAGAGTGTCTCGACGGCACCTGGGGTGTAATTTGACCCCAAATTCGGATCGCGGGTGGAAAGTTGCACCTAACCTGTGGAACAGCCTTGTCAACCATTTTCAACATTGCTAATGTTATTCTCACGTTACAATTTAGGAGGAGAGTGGGTCACCATTTGCAACATGCTTAGTATACCATTGACTATATAACTCGGAAGCTGGTTGCTAATGGCAATGGTGACATTCGGAAGAGCTCCTTCAGAAGTGAGCTGTCACACAACATGTCCCTCTTTGTGCCCCTATACCGGGTCCTGTATATAACTACACGTGTGCATTGCTTGCAGGGTGCAGGCGACGGCTTCTGATCTATCTTACCACCATGTTCTCGGTGTTCGACAAGCTATTTGGACGAGGTTGAAGAGGACGGGTAGGAAGGTACAGGCCCACCATCGCTACTGGAGGGTGACTGCAGGAACAGCATCCTCAGGGTCTTTGTCAAGCGATGCAGCTTGGACTACAAGAGGCTCACCTCACAGCTGGAAATGGACAAGAGTCTAGACTCACAGGTGTGCACATACATTGAGTTCTTCATAAATTGGATATGTTCATTAAATTCACAGCAGCTAATGACATTCATATTTACCTCTAATTACATCCCCCAAACCAATGTGGTGTAGCCTTTATTAAAAAAGGGAGCCCTTTCGCTTTATCATTAACATGTAGCGGAACACTGCCCTGCATCGTGTTATGTGTATCTGCAGGTCCATGTGCTGACCTTCCATTACTGATACTAACCTGTGCTTGTTGGTACAATTATTTCAATGTCACATTGCATTGTGGGCACACCAACCTTGATGGCATTAATAATACTAGCTCTCAGCGTGCTATAGACCTGCATTAACGCAAATACTGTACATTCCTTGAACAAACTGTAAGGCAAGCACTGTTGCAGAATGATTAGATAAAAAGTGAAGGTATAACCAATGCATGTGGCAATTTAAGTTAAAGGGGGGGGAGGGGGGGGGAGGGGGGGGGAGGGGCTATAGCCCCCCCCCCCCCCCCCCCCCCCCCCCCTGGATCGCTACTGCTGTTGGGTTGTTTTGATTGGTGTAGTCTTGAAACGTAGCGTTGCCACAGAGAAACATCATGTGTCTGCGGTAAATTGTGTTTGCTGTGCTGTAATTGGAAACTTCTTCACTCGTGAGAGACCATCTATCACTTTAGACTGACTGTATAGAGAACTGAACTGCAACAGATAAACTTTCAGGACAACCAGGGTAAATGCTATTTTATAACGAATTATTATCATAAGTGCAGAGTATACTTATTTTATAAAACGTCATCCATGAGAAGTACCAGTCTTAATCCTCAACAAACAGTGGTTGCTCAGTTCATGATCACTTTTTATCCATCACAAATTCCCCTCAACAATTTGCAAGAAGCAAGTCACCTGGACATTTTTTACAGCCTCCCTTTTCTCATAACAGGTGTGGGTACCAGGAGGTGTGGTCTGCTGTGCTGGAATATCAATGCCCACTATGAGATGTGGGTATGATTATACAGAGATTTATACAATCTGTTGGCCACGCCCCATGATTGCAATGCGCATGCGCTCTTAATTATCTAGAGGAGCTGAACGTACACGTTAACGTAAGTCTGATTCTTTTACATGACTGTTATGATAGTATCACAACCACAAATTAGATTAGATAATGAAAGAATGTAACAGTAGACTTTGGGGAGCTCGATACGAAAGTGGGGGTGTTTTCTACGCTTTCTAGTTAGCGTAAATAAACCGCGTATCAGCTGCCTCGGACGGCTTGTTTAGAATCCAACCACCTAATGGACACAGGAACGTACGGCTGACATTCCTTTTGTGAAGCAGATTTCAAAAGGACGCCGGCTCCGTTCAAAAGTTATTCACTCGCATATCCACTCCATTTAATCACTTTGTTATGTGCAGGTGTGGTTACTCGTTAATTGAATGGTCAGGCATGAAATCGGGTTGCCTTAACCACTGTCTGCAATTGCAGACAAGTACGTAATTGAATGTCGGTTGTCTGCAATTACAGGTAGCTGGAGCGGGGTTTGTACGTAATCATGCAACTACATTTGCACTCATACGGTGTTGATGGAAGTCTGTCTTCTGTTATTCAATCTCGAGAGCAGCTAAATGTTAGCTATCATTGAGAGAGGTGAACCATTTTCTTAGGGACTAATGTAAATAACCTCACACATTGAATAAACTTGACCAAAATGGCTATCATTGTTACGTGAGGACCCCCCCCCCCCCCTGGGGCGAAGTCGGGAATATGGGGGGATTTGATCATTACTGGGCCACACATTTTACATAGTCCGGCCATCAGGTTAGAACCGCAAGGGTCCTTATGACACTAGTTCCTGTGTCTAGATGTCTAGAGAGGCTGGGGTATGTCTAGGAGGGGAATGAGACTGATCTATAGTGGTAAAAAGTACTAGGCTTTGTGTATGGGTGTTCAAATGTGGTGGGGAGGAGATTAGGATATGTTGTGCTGTCTGTATATGGGAAAATTATCCACTAGCCTCTCCTGATTCTCACAGACTATCACTTTGGGTCTACTTGTATATGACTGGTTGCTACAGGTCTACTGATTTACGTCCTCACTAAAATCTACAAGGTGAGTTTTTAATTCTTTAGTTTGTAGTGATGCTTACTAGGCAGATGTCTAGCTAAACTAAGTAAGGTAATTCCATGCTTAATTGTACCACCCTAATCTCTCTATCATATACTCTACTCATGGCCACCCTTCTCTGCCCTCATGGACATGGTCACCTCTGCACCCTTGTCTGCACTCATGATCACCTTCTCTGCACTCATGGTCACCCTTCTCTGCACTCATGGCCACCCTTCTCTGCCCTCATGGTCACCTCTACACCCTTGTCTGCACTCATGGTCACCTTCTCTGCACTCATGGCCACCTTTCTCTGCACTCATGGTCACCTTCTCTGCACTCATGGTCACCTTCTCTGCACTCATGGTCACCTTTCTCTGCACTCATGGTCATCTTCTCTGCACTCATGGTCACCCTTCTCTGCACTCATGGCCACCCTTCTCTGCCCTCATGGTCACCTCTACACCCTTGTCTGCACTCATGGTCACCTTCTCTGCACTCATGGCCACCTTTCTCTGCACTCATGGTCACCTTCTCTGCACTCATGGTCACCTTCTCTGCACTCATGGTCACCTTTCTCTGCACTCATGGTCATCTTCTCTGCACTCATGGTCACCCTTCTCTGCACTCATGGCCACCCTTCTCTGCCCTCATGGTCACCTCTACACCCTTGTCTGCACTCATGGTCACCTTCTCTGCACTCATGGCCACCTTTCTCTGCACTCATGGTCACCTTCTCTGCACTCATGGTCACCTTCTCTGCACTCACGGTCACCTTTCTCTGCACTCATGGTCATCTTCTCTGCACTCATGGTCACCCTTCTCTGCACTCATGGCCACCCTTCTCTGCCCACATGGTCACCTCTACACCCTTGTCTGCACTCATGGTCACCTTCTCTGCACTCATGGCCACCTTTCTCTGCACTCATGGTCACCTTCTCTGCACTCATGGTCACCTTCTCTGCACTCATGGTCACCTTCTCTGCACTCATGGTCACCTTTCTCTGCACTCATGGTCATCTCATGGTCACCCTTCTCTGCACTCATGGTCACCCTTCTCTGCCCTCATGGTCACCTCTACACCCTTGTCTGCACTCATGGTCACCTTCTCTGCACTCATGGCCACCTTTCTCTGCGCTCATGGTCACCTTCTTTGCACTCGTGGTCACTTTTCTCTGCACTCATGGTCACCTTCACTGCACTCATGGTCACCCTTCTCTGCACTCATGGTCACCCTTCTCTGCACCTTCTCTGCACTCATGGCCACCTTCTCTGCACTCACGGTCACCTTCTCAGCACTCATGATCACCTTCTCTGCACTCATGTTCACCCTTCTCTGCACTCATGGTCACCTTCTCTGCACTCATGGTCACCTTCTCTGCACTCATGGCCACCTTCTCTGCACTCATGATCACCTTCTCTGCCCTCATGGTCACCTCTACACCCTTCTCTGCACTCATGGTCACCTTCTCTGCACTCATGGTCACCCTTCTCTGCACTCATGGCCACCTTTCTCTGCACTCATGGTCACCTTCTCTGCACTCATGATCACCTTCTTTGTACTCATGGTCACCTTTCTCTGCACTCATGGTCACCTTCTCTGCACTCATGGTCACCCTTGCACTCATGGTCACCTTTTCTGCACTCATGGTCACCTTCTCTGCACTCATGGTCACCTTTCTCTGCACTCATGGTCACCTTCTCTGCACTCATGGTCACCCTTCTTTCTCTGCCCTCATGGTCACCTCTACACCCTTGTCCGCACTCATGGTCACCTTCTCTGCACTCATGGTCACCCTTCTCTGCACTCATGGCCACCTTTCTCTGCACTCATGGTCACCTTCTCTGCACTCATGGTCACCCTTCTCTGCACTCATGGTCACCCTTCTCTGCACTCATGGTCACCCTTCTCAGCACTCATGATCACCTTCTCTGCACTCACGGTCACCCTTCTCTGCACTCATGGCCACCTTTCTCTGCACTCATGGTCACCTCTTCTACACTCATGGTCACCTCTGCACTCATGGTCACCTTCTCTGCACTAACGGTCACCTTCTCTGCACTCATGGCCAACTTTCTCCTTTCTCTGCACTCATGGTCACCTTTTCTGCACTCATGGTCACCCTTCTCTGCACTCATGGCCACCTTTCTCTGCACTCATGGTCACCTTCTCTGCACTCATGGTCACCCTTCTCTGCACTCATGGTCACCCTTCTCAGCACTCATGATCACCTTCTCTGCACTCACGGTCACCCTTCTCTGCACTCATGGTCACCCTTCTCTGCACTCATGGTCACCCTTCTCTGCACTCATGGCCGCCCTTCTCTGCACTCATGGTCACCTTCTCTGCACTCATGGTCACCTTCTCTGCACTCATGGCCACCTTCTCTGCACTCATGATCACCTTCTCTGCACTCATGATCACCTTCTCTGCACTTATGGTCACCCTTCTCTGCACTCACGGTCACCTTCTCTGCACTCATGATCACCCTTCTCTGCACTCATGTTCACCCTTCTCTGCACTCATGGTCACCTTCTCTGCACTCATGGCCACCTTTCTCTGCACTCATGGTCACCTTCTCTGCACTCATGGTCACCCTTCTCTGCACTCATGGTCACCCTTCTCTGCACTCATGGCCGCCCTTCTCTGCACTCATGGTCACCTTCTCTGCACTCATGGTCACCTTCTCTGCACTCATGGTCACCTTTCTCTGCACTCATGGTCACCTTCTCTGCACTCATGGTCACCCTTCTCTGCACTCATGGTCACCCTTCTCTGCCCTCATGGTCACCTCTACACCCTTGTGCGCACTCATGGTCACCTTCTCTGCACTCATGGTCACCCTTCTCCTCATGGTCACCTTCTCTGCACTCATGGTCACCCTTCTCTGCACTCACGGTCACCTTCTCTGCACTCATGACCACCCTTCTCTGCACTCATGGTCACCTTCTCTGCACTCATGGTCACCTTTCTCTGCACTCATGGTCACCTTCTCTGCACTCATGGTCACCCTTCTTTCTCTGCCCTCATGGTCACCTCTACACCCTTGTCCGCACTCATGGTCACCTTCTCTGCACTCATGGTCACCCTTCTCTGCACTCATGGCCACCTTTCTCCTTTCTCTGCACTCATGGTCACCTTCTCTGCACTCATGGTCACCCTTCTCTGCCCTCATGGTCACCTCTACACCCTTGTCCGCACTCATGGTCACCTTCTCTGCACTCATGGTCACCCTTCTCTGCACTCATGGCCAACTTTCTCCTTTCTCTGCACTCATGGTCACCTTCTCTGCACTCATGGTCACCCTTCTCTGCACTCATGGCCACCTTTCTCTGCACTCATGGTCACCTTCTCTGCACTCATGGTCACCCTTCTCTGCACTCATGGTCACCCTTCTCAGCACTCATGATCACCTTCTCTGCACTCACGGTCACCCTTCTCTGCACTCATGGTCACCCTTCTCTGCACTCATGGTCACCCTTCTCTGCACTCATGGCCGCCCTTCTCTGCACTCATGGTCACCTTCTCTGCACTCATGGTCACCTTCTCTGCACTCATGGCCACCTTCTCTGCACTCATGATCACCTTCTCTGCACTCATGATCACCTTCTCTGCACTTATGGTCACCCTTCTCTGCACTCACGGTCACCTTCTCTGCACTCATGATCACCCTTCTCTGCACTCATGTTCACCCTTCTCTGCACTCATGGTCACCTTCTCTGCACTCATGGCCACCTTTCTCTGCACTCATGGTCACCTTCTCTGCACTCATGGTCACCCTTCTCTGCACTCATGGTCACCCTTCTCTGCACTCATGGCCGCCCTTCTCTGCACTCATGGTCACCTTCTCTGCACTCATGGTCACCTTCTCTGCACTCATGGTCACCTTTCTCTGCACTCATGGTCACCTTCTCTGCACTCATGGTCACCCTTCTCTGCACTCATGGTCACCCTTCTCTGCCCTCATGGTCACCTCTACACCCTTGTGCGCACTCATGGTCACCTTCTCTGCACTCATGGTCACCCTTCTCCTCATGGTCACCTTCTCTGCACTCATGGTCACCCTTCTCTGCACTCACGGTCACCTTCTCTGCACTCATGACCACCCTTCTCTGCACTCATGGTCACCTTTCTGCACTCATGGTCACATTTCTCTGCACTCATGGTCACCTCTGCACTCATGGTCACCTTCTCTGCACTAATTGTCACCCACATCGAGTACACAATAAGTTAGATGAGTGTTAACAAAATTTGTATTGTTTCGCTTTCAGGTATAATGGCAGCTGGTGGTGTGAGTGATGACTTTGATGTTGAAGCATGGAACCCTGAAGATGTTGCTAAGTATTTCAGTGAAAAAGGCTTGCAAACGTTCGCTGAGTTGTGTGAACCAAATGACATCGATGGTACAGTACTTATTAATACAAGCCACGATGAGTTGAGGAACCTAGGCCTTACTTTCGGTATTGCGAAGAAAGTGTTACTGGAAATTCGTAAACTCAAACCATGTGGTAAGTCATCCATCCATCCATCCATCCATCCATCCATCCATCCATCCATCCATCCATCCATCCATCCATCCATCCATCCATCCATCCATCCATCCATCCATCCATCCATCCATCCATCCATCCATCCATCCATCCATCCATCCATCCATCCATCCATCCATCCATCCATCCATCCATCCATCCATCCATCCATCCATCCATCCATCCATCCATCCATCCATCCATCCATCCATCCATCCATCCATCCATCCATCCATCCATCCATCCATCCATCCATCCATCCATCCATCCATCCATCCATCCATCCATCCATCCATCCATCCATCCATCCATCCATCCATCCATCCATCCATCCATCCAATCTGGCTTTCTCCCTCTCCACTCACCCCTTACTCCCTCTTTCACTTCCTCCTGTGCTCTCTCATCCTCTGATCTATCTCTGATCTGATTCTGATAGAAAATTTCAGCCTGTACTGTTTGCATGTGTTAATGTTTGCCTTTCCACTTTTCTACACACATGATTTTGTCTGTATTGGGTATTGCAGAATCGACAGCTTCTAAAAAGCCAAGAATTGATGAAGGTAAGTACCAAACTTATATTGCTGAAACAGTAGTAGCATTCACACCCAAAATGGTTATTTCATACCTAATATCTAACGGGAGGTGGGTGGGCAGGGGATAGAAAACTGCTTGGTTGTAAAACTTGAAATAGCATACAAGAAGCTTCGGATTGATTTCTTTCATCGTAAGGGTCTGAAGGCACTGGAAATTGGAAACACCTATTTGAAGAAGGGATGATGGCTTCGAGGCAAGGAGTTCACTAGTTTATAAAGCGCTACGAATAGCAATCTCAACGTGTTTGAACGTTCGCAACCGCGATCGATATGGCACGCACAGAAAACGTGCTCAGTAACGATATTAATTGAAAGTGAAGGAGTGCCCCAATAGATATTGAATTTCAGTACTTCGATTCGTGTGTAGTACAATGATCGTATCTTTTGGATTTGTAAACGTCCACCGTTAAAAGCAGGTTTAGAAAGTTTTGAGAAAACC
The DNA here is from genome assembly GCA_013339895.1 of Ephydatia muelleri. Lineage (NCBI taxonomy): Eukaryota > Metazoa > Porifera > Demospongiae > Spongillida > Spongillidae > Ephydatia > Ephydatia muelleri. The sequence goes on along the minus strand of JABACO010000195.1, from coordinate 49,097 downwards.
ATTTTCATATGCCCCGCCTGAACACGAGGCTAACAGCCGTGAAAGTGAACGGCTTTAACTCTTTGGATGCCATGCTCGTTCATATATATGCATGCATGCATATACACACAACCGTTATGAATTATACATGACAGTGTAGGTGAGAAATGTGTGGATCGCAACTTCACGATGACTGCATACATGCAAATATTTGCTGCACTTGTGCCCTTATAAGTACATGACATGTTTGGACCTTAACAACTGGAATAATTATGTTTCTTCTGAAGAACATTTTGTCCAGATGACTTTACTAATGCTATTTACTCCCAGAACTATCCCACATTAGTGTAGTACAAATACCGGTTCACTCCATCTCCATCTGCAGTTCATAATAAGTATGGTTTGTATGTGCGAGGTAATGATGGACACACAAGATGTGTGTACATCCCAGTGCCCCTCCTGGGTTTGACTTCAGCATCTACCTGGCTGGTTTACATGCTTGTCACTGAATTGCATATATGTAAATGTACAACATGGTATTCAAAGCAATTCTTCGTAATAAACACAACACTGACATCCATCGGCATTTATTGATAGGTGTGGTCATCAGATTCATCATGTAGTGTTGTCATCAGGCTCATCATCTAGGTCATCAGGTTCACCATCTAGTGTGGTCATCAGATTCATCTTGTAGTGTGGTCATCAGATTCATCATGTAGTGTGGCCATCAGGTTCATCATCTAGTGAGGTCATCATTTCATCATCTAGTGTGGTCATCAGATTCATCATCTAGTGTGGTCATCAGATTCATCATCTAGTGTGGTCATCAGGTTCATCATCTAGTGTGGTCATCATTTCACCATCTAGTGTGGTCATCATTTCACCATCTAGTGTGGTCATCATTTCATCATCTAGTGTGGTCATCATTTCATCATCTAGTGTGGTCATCAGGTTCATCATCTAGTGTGGTCATCAGATTCATCATCTAGTGTGGTCATCATTTCACCATCTAGTGTGGTCATCATTTCATCATCTAGTGTGGTCATCAGGTTCATCATCTAGTGTGGTCATCATTTCATCATCTAGTGTGGTCATCAGATTCAACGTGTAGTGTGGTCATCAGATTCATCGTGTAGTGTGGTCATCAGATTCATCATCTAGTGTGGTCATCAGGTTCATCATCTAGTGTGGTCATCATTTCACCATCTAGTGTGGTCATCATTTCACCATCTAGTGTGGACATCAGGTTCATCATCTAGTGTGGTCATCAGGTTCATCATCTAGTGTGGTCATCATTTCACCATCTAGTGTGGTCATCATTTCACCATCTAGTGTGGTCATCATTTCATCATCTAGTGTGGTCATCAGGTTCATCATCTAGTGTGGTCATCAGATTCATCATCTAGTGTGGTCATCATTTCACCATCTAGTGTGGTCATCATTTCATCATCTAGTGTGGTCATCAGGTTCATCATCTAGTGTGGTCATCAGGTTCATCATCTAGTGAGGTCATCATTTCATCATCTAGTGTGGTCATCAGATTCATCATCTAGTGTGGTCATCAGGTTCATCATCTAGTGTGGTCATCAGATTCATCATCTAGTGTGGTCATCAGATTCATCATGTAGTGTGGTCATCAGGTTCATCATCTAGTGTGGTCATCATTTCACCATCTAGTGTGGTCATCATTTCATCATCTAGTGTGGTCATCATTTCATCATCTAGTGTGGTCATCATTTCATCATCTAGTGTGGTCATCAGGTTCATCATCTAGTGTGGTCATCAGATTCATCGTGTAGTGTGGTCATCAGGTTCATCATCTAGTGTGGTCATCAGATTCATCATCTAGTGTGGTCATCATTTCATCATCTAGTGTGGTCATCAGGTTCATCATCTAGTGTGGTCATCAGATTCATCATCTAGTGTGGTCATCAGATTCATCGTGTAGTGTGGTCATCAGGTTCATCGTGTAGTGTGGACATGTGTAGACTATATAGTGTAGACATGTGTAGGCTAATGCACATAGTGTAGACATGTGTAGGCTAATGCACATAGTGTAGACATGTGTAGACTATATAGTGTAAGACATGTGTAGGCTAATGCACATAGTGTAGACATGTGTAGACTAATGCACATAGTGTAGCTGGGTGGGATTTCAGTACTAAATCAGTGTTTGTGGGCGTTACCTCGTTGCTAGGGCATGACATTATTTCAGTATTACGGAGGTGGAGGCCAATTTTAATGGCTGCAAACGGCATAACCATTGTCCGATCCGTCCATAACCTTCACCCAATCATTTTACTTCATCAATTAACCCATAATCGCCACCTAGTACAGATATATGCCCGTTTGACTCCACCCTGGCAAGGGTAAGATGACATCAGCTCACTCAAAATTATGCATGACCCTCTCAATTTTAGTTCCTTTTTCTACCAGTTATTAGCCTACTAAATGTGTGTTTATCAAGTCCCCAGGCCAATATCTATTTGAAATTACAATCTTTGTAACAACAATGCGGGGCATATTCCTGCCAAATTGTAATGAATGGTAATAATTAAAGTACCAGTGGATAGAGCAGCATGTGCTGTTCATGTACATATCGGAAACTTCAGCATTTGTTTCTAAATAACAAAGTTATGGCGGAAAAAAGTTGCGTAACTTTTGACCTAATTTTTTTTTCTCTATGCACACGAAAAGTAGCGTTGCTCCTTATTCATCATGATTGGCAGTAATTGAGCTTAGATCGCTGGTATTTCCAGAGTTATTAACTGGAATAGAGCTTAACCTTTAATCCCCCGGTCAACTGCCTAACCTCTTATGCGCATTAAACCTAACTGGTTAGGCAGCCAATTCACCAAACATTTCCTTCAAGATCTTTTGTTACATAGTGATTTTATTAAGCAGCAAGTGCAGACATGGCTGCATATCTATGCAGCTTTTTCTTCTCCTCAGTCATTAGTTTGCTTCCCTGCAGATCAGGCCTTTACCTGCCTTTCACGCTCTGACACCTGTGTACTGTTTAGCATCGTCAAGAAGAAAAACACGCTGTTGAGGAATGAAATTCGCAATTCTTGTGCCTTTATATAGTGTTACTGGCATTGGGCCGATGTTCATCACTTGAACAGTTACTTCGCACTTGTCATTCAGAACACAGAGACTCCTAGCCACAAGAACATTATTAAGGTTCAATGAGCCCTTCCCCAAATTCACCAAAATCACCCTTCACCTTTGCATTCAACAATAACACCGAGTTTGTTGGTATTTACACAGTCTGGGACACCCGATTATTACCAGAGCTGTTTGAATCAATAAAGGAAACCTACGTCATTGCTACCCAACTTAAAACACTTCCTCCTAAAGTCGATCAACACATCATTTTTCTCCGCACCCAGCAAGCATTCTACCGTGAGCTTCTTTACAACAATAAATTCGTGTTCATCCAAAAAATTGCCCAGGCATACACTAAGGGTAATACGCGCCTACTACCAAAGCATTAGAACTACGAATATTACCCTTCACCGAATCCAACAATGCTGAGTACCGGACAACAGACACCGCTGCCCCAGAATCCAACAAACACCTACCATGCTGCCTCTCGAGCTGTCCTTTCACTCGCAGTAAGCTACTAATGTTACACACATGCAATGGTACCTTGTCAACATTCCTATGAAACTAAGCCAGCCCCCGTCCACCGCCGGTGCTGACTTGCTGAAGTTTAAAGGACACTCTCTTTTCCAATGACCTACTTCCCCACAAAGGAAGCATCCACAAGTATTCTTTTCCCAGTTTCCATGATACTGCCCTCCTGAAGCTGATGTTCACCTGCTGTTTTGAGCTCAATACAGCTATCAATAAAAAGGTCCACACAATCACAACAAACATTTACAAACGTTTCTTCAGACATCTCTTTCCTTGACAAATACAAGTTGTAGTGGTAGGGTTGTTGGGCATAAACTGACTACACTTCACTTGCAAACAAGTGACACAATTTGTTGTGCTAAATAGCACAATAACTGTTTCACTTTCAATTCCATAAACATTTTATGATTATGTATGGACAGCGCATAATCTATTCTTGTTACCCTAGGACATACAGGCCCAGAGATATTAATGAACAAACATACAAAGTGGATTGAAACGCCAAATCTTTAACACTTCATATTTGGTGACAACATTACTTGTCATTGCATGCAGGGAGCCATGTGTAATGCTTTTAAATGATGATGTGGACAATTTTTCTAATTTTATAAATCCCAGGCGCTCCGTGTACACATGTACACAGAAACACATATATCAAAAGCTGAATTAAAAAATAAATTGCTAAGCATTGGACTCCGTCCCGGGTTGTAATGTGCACAACAACTTTATGAACGAAACAATGTATATCTAAAAGGTCATTTAGCAGGACTTGACAAAAAAAATTTATATTAACTGGATGGTTGTAATGTGTAAGCATTATGTGAATTGTATGCAAGTTAAGCTTTGAGGCATTGTATCTAAATGAAAAGAGGTCATGCAGTACTGTAATGTACCGCTTATAAGTAATAGTATATCTCCAGCAAGTGTCATTAAGTGCATTAACTTGTAATGTAGTGTCATTAAGTGCATTAACTTGTATATAGAATGGACAACTGCTGAAGATTCGTGTCCTGAAATTGTGGCAAGTTCTTCACATGATTTCATTCGTATCCCTAAGCATTATCTGGATGGTTCCGGATTGGATACGGCATGCGAAGGCAACAGTACAGAACTATTACTTTTTCGTCGTGATGATGTAAATCAGCAGTATGATTTTCTTCAAAACAATGTCATCGATAGATCAAGCATTGCCTATATACTTGGACCTCCTGGTACTGGCAAATCAGTTACATCTTTTGCTTTTGCTATGAGTCTTAGTCGAAAGAAGTGGGTTGTCACATGGGTACATATTCGTCCCAGCAGTTATCCATTGGTGGAGCGATTCAGTGGTGAGACAAAAACCTCAACAAATTTTGAATCTGGTCCACATTTGTGCAGTGGATTACCAAACATATTTCAAAGTCGATTTGAAGGGAAAAAGCATATAGTATTTATAGATGGCATAATAATCTCTATGCATGGCGTGATTCAAGAAACATGTCGATTTTGGGTTGATAAGGACAGAGATAATATTCGGTTGGTTTTTATTTCTTCAATGTCATCTGCATATAAACAAAATCATGCAGATCCTCCCCTGAACGTGTTATCATTCTACATTAGTTCTTGGACTCTTCAAGAGTACCTATCAGCTGTTCGTAATCAAGATTTCCTTAACAGTGTGAAGGAATCCTTGGATTCCTGTATTATTAGATCAGAACCACTATCAACTGATGATTTAATAGTGTCCAAGTATTACTTCGCTGGTGGGAGTTCTCGATACATGTTTGTGCACTCCACGGAAAGAGTTATTAACTGTCTAGATGAAGCTGTTGAAAATATACCTGATATAAACGTGTATCTCAATTCTTCCATTGGAGATACTTCAAATCATGTTATTAATCGCCTACTTAGTTCTTTCAAAGTACAATATGGAAGGCAAATATGTTTCTCTAGTGAATATGTAGTCACAGCTCTAGCGATAAAAGCTGGTCCACAGTATATTTCAAGATTGGCTCAACTTCTTGATCCACAAAATCCTTCCCTGAATGGTTGGCTCATTGCATTGGGATGCACTAAATGTACCCAGTACCCGAAAACTGAAGAGTGTCGGAATCAGATGAAGTGCTGAGTGCTGCTGTGTGACATAGCAGTTACTATACTATTTACAAACGAAATATACGATTACACATTTTCTGGGCAATGGCTAGCACATGTAATTTGCAGAGTTTTACATGTATAAGTAATGTTGTTGAAACGTAAATACAGCGCTCGCATGTATACCCTAGCACTGTTCAGCGAAAATGTGCATCTCAGATGGTTTTATTAAGCAAATTTGACAATGCAGTTCGTATTTGACTAAACGTGGTTATTGTATTATTCATATTTGACTAAACGTGGTTATTGTACCTTCATAAATTCATTTAGATTGGCAATCCTATTATAAGCGTTGCGTTCTTTTGCAAAGACCCTGTATATATTCCCTTATCCTGTGTTGTACATGGTTTGCAGATAAAACACAAGCACAAGCCATCATGTGTGATGCAGTACGGACTGTTGCCACTCAAAGTGCTTCTACTTTTGCCGCCTTCTCTACTTCAAGTTCAACCTCCTGGGTTAACAAACTTGATCTACAGGTTTATATTGTGTCTCCTCTACGGTGGACTCGTCAGATTGATGATGATGATGATCATCCGTACATCACAGATGTTGTACCAATTTCTTTGTTATGCGAAGAATTTGGTGCATTTCTTGACGTGTATACGTCAGAGGATCTGTCACTAATTGAACCCAACGACATGAAGTTCATACAGAAATTCATCTTTTCAATGGCATGTATATATGAAACTGAAGAGAAAAGAAATGCAGAAGTTTTGAAATTGCTTATGCGCTACTTCAATGTGGGGATTACTGCAGATGGTAATAAAGGCAATGATGGAATACTGCGTGTAAACCAACTTGTATGTATGATATTTGAGGGTAAAAATGAGCCATATTCAACAAACTATGACCCTGAAAAGCAATGTCTGTGCTACTATTCAAAATACTTATCGGAGCAATATGAAGTGGACACATTTGTATCAAATCCATGCATATTTTTAATAATTTCCGGACCCAACATAAGCATTGTTGGTGTTGTAAATGGAAAATCTTTTGTGTTGATGGAAAATTTAGTCCCAACTCTTCGGGTGGCATTTATTCCAGGTTCACACATTTCAAACTCGTTATGTTTTTGTTTTAAAGCACTGAAATTAACACTGAACACATTTAAGACGTCTCTCCTAACACCCCGTGGTGTAAGTGATTTTCCACATTTTACTTCATTTGAGTACAAAAGCAAAGATGCCAGACTTGAATACTCAAAACGGTTGATGCGGTTGGTATATTTAGCACAAATGACATTTGTCGATGACAAAAAAAATACAACCACCACGGATGTTATTGTGAAGTTTACAAACACATATGGAGAGAAAGTGCACAGATTAATGGCTGACAAAGGTTACGCCCCAGAATTGTTCAAGGTTTTTGATTTAAAACCAAATTGGAAGGTCGTCATAATGGAATATAAGAACAATCTTATTCCTGTAACAAAGAACGATGCCAGTCAAATAAGACTTGCCATTCGTGTCCTCCATGAGAATAAATATGTGCATGGAGATTTGAGGTCTAATAATATATTCAAATGCGATGGCAACATTACTATAATTGATTTTGACTGGTCTGGAACTGAGAATGAAGTGAGATATCCATTGTGGATCAATTGTGAAATTGAATGGCCAACAGATGTTACCTGTGGAGCTCTCATTACAAAACAGCATGACACGTACTGGATTGACAAATTAGCACAGTAGCACTTTGATTTGTATGTCTATTATTATGTATGTCTATGTATGTGTTTATTATTATGTATGTCTTACAATACCTCCCTTCGTAGCTAACTAACTTCAATAAGAGTCATACTTGAATTTGTATTTTTTTAATACAGTCTATAACTTTGGGCATTAGATTGTAAGAAGTTTGTAAACTTCCTTAAACTCATTCTTAATTTAAAAGTACTCTCCTGTAGTATTGACATTACACAGTTTTGACTTATCTGTGCAACCTACATCACTTGATTGCAAGTCTTATATATTAACTGGCTACATTTCTCACTAGATCACATTGGTTTGTTGCGATTGTTTGCTTCCCTGAAAAGTTTTGAATCTGACAATGCACCAGACAAGTTGGAGGTTGACAGTGAAGATCTCACTAATAAATGACAATTACACATCCGACACATCTGTCACCTCACTACTTAAATCACACCAAGCAATATTAATAATGTAATGTACTTTCCGTAGGACCCTTAGCTCCACTCCCCCCCCCTCCCCCCTGTTCGTGGTCCTTTGTTTCCATTTTAAATTGTACCCTTGATCAAAATTACTGCATTAGATGCCCCAAACACAATAAGTGCTGCCCACATTCATATGCCATTTAAGAGAGAAAAACCCAGGCTCACTGACTCTAACACTTCAAAACATGCATGACTAAACAAAGACATCTATTAGACTCCAGGTTAAACATCTGTCACTTCACCACTTCACTTTTTAAGCAAAACTCACACCAAGCAACATTATTGAAGGAGGGAGAAAAAGGCCGGCTATTAAAACATATGGAGAGAAAAGTAGGTTAAAAATATGTTTGCAACTGATACGATGAAAATCACCATTACTTCCCTTTAGGGCCATACAACAAAAGGCAGGCGGTGGAAGCCATAGATGTGGTGGTAACCACCCAGAAAGTTGAGCAGCAGGAGCATCCAAGGGTAAAAGGGCGTGTCCCTAAGACTGCAGCTGCAAAGAAAACTTCAAAAGCTGGGAAAGGGAAAGGAAGCTGAGACACATTGTTCTTGAGTGCTTTGAAGTTGCGATGTGAGTATACTGTCTTGCGACGGTAATGATCGATCTGTTGCGACGGGAATAAAATGCGACAGGAATAAAGTAATACGACGGGAATAAAGTTATGCGACGGAAATTATCCACATTAATTTGAATTTTTATTCTCAACAATAAGATACATGTTACATAATAAATATGAGTCAAAAGTCCAAGTGGAACTCCCCTTCCTTTTATGCAGCTCTAGCTGTCAGCAGGGCATGCACGGATAACCCCTTGTGGGTGACCTCTGCATGGGGTAACCCCTTTCCTTTTATTTAAATCCCTTTCGTCCCTCTTTTTGGAGCGTGTACACTTAGTAATATTTTCAAAGTCCTACTTTGTATGTACCCTTTATTTTGCATGTGATTATCTCTGTGTAGCAGAATGCTACACCTAATGTAATTGATATAGTACAAGTACAATTGTTTGCAATGCAACTAAACTGGTTGTCATGACAGATCATTCGGTACTGTTGTGGGGGCAACATGAGCATCCAAACATACCTCACAATGCCCCAGAAATTGCTCCCACACTACACTGCTCTTGTACACACATCACCCATGCCCAGGGACTTGGATTTGGAATGGCAAAAGTCCAACCAGTTATAAGATCACACAGATAAAGGTGTTTATACAATGTCTTGGGAGGGGGGTAGAGTGTCTATAAAAATGTCTTGGGGGGGGGGGGGGGGGGGGGGTAGAGTGGCTATGTGACTGTCCTAGGGGGTGTCTAAAAAAAGTGTCTTAGGGGGGTTGAGTGGCTATATCACTATCCTAGGGTGTGTGTATAAAAAATGTCTTGGGGGGGTAGAGTAGCTATATGACACTGTCCTAGGGGGTATCTAAAAAAAGTGTCTTGGGGGGGTATGGTGGCTATGTCACTGTCTTAGGGGGTGTCTACAAAAAGTGTCTTGGGGGGTTGAGTGGCTATGTCTCTGTCCTAGGGGGTGTCTACAAAAAGTGTCTTGGGGGGGTTGAGTGGCTATGTCACTGTCCTAGGGGGTGTGTATAAAAAATGTCTTGGGGGGGGGGGGGGTTGAGTGGCTATGTCACCGTCCTAGGGGGTGTCTATAAAAAATGTCTTGGGGGGGTAGGGTGGCTATGTCACTGTCCTAGGGGGTGTCTACAAAAAGTGTCTTGGGGGGGTTGAGTGGCTATGTTATTACCGACCATCATCAGCAGCACTGGATTAAAAATACCTGGTCCGGTGCACAGAATATCAGTGGCACAGTGGTAAGCTGTGGGCTATTGTGCTCGAGCCACACATATGTGTACCATGCCACACATATGTGTACCACGCCACACTTACAATTCTAGGTAAGATAGAGAATATGCAGGTATTATTTTTAAGTGTATTGCTTCCTCTGACCAGCAAGGGCCAACCTGGTGGTGACATCAAGTCCTGGGGACAGTTTGGACAACTCTGTTGGCACCAATGTCTCCTCCACCTGCGATAGGCTGCACATTGATGACCCTGAAGTGGACTGACTGCTATAAAGTGCTGGAGATACTAGTCTTGGTGGCTGCACTGTTTGACTGTGGAGTATGGAATTTTTAGGATGGCTGAATTCTTACAAATGATGTAATATAATGATGTCATTGTGTTGTGACTCCATTACATGCCCACCCCTTCAATTCCCTGTAGGATCTTGCATATACGGGAAGCCTCACTTCAGAGGCGAATCCAAACTATACCATCTTATGACTCACTTGGCATTCAGTTATACTGGCTTCCTCTCCAGGGGGTGCTCTAATCAAGACTGACAGTGGGGTGGGTGGAGGTGGTGATGAGGTGTGGTGTGAGGGTGGATGTGGTGATAAGATACATGTGTATTTTTAATTCTTGGTTATGTTGTTTTAATGATCATTACGTTGCTCACAAGTGCATGCACACACATCCTCCTGCAGAGTACATGTAGGTGTGACATTCATAAAGGCTTCCCTGGTTCTGCCCCCCCAGCGATGGCATAGGTCGCACGGGGACCTTCTGTGCTGCCTACTCCATGATGGACAGGGTTAAGGTGGAGCAGGTGGTGGATGCCTTCCAGACCATTAAGTCCATGAGGATACAGAGAGCTGGCCTGTTGGACTCATTGGTACGTTAAGTGTACTGCTCCCTTCCATCTCCACCCCTCCCCTCCCCACAGGCACAATACATATTCCTTCATTCTGCGCTGCTGGAATTTTTGAGCACATTTGACGCCTATCAGAACTTTAAGTGATTGCTAAGTACTCCTCTTCTTCCATCCATCTTCTGATTGGATGGATAATTCGCAGCTGATTAACATTTGAATACACATTGTTTAACTCCTATGTTTTCATTGGTTTGCACCTCATTATTCATTTGCAAAGCAATTAGTGCATTGCTGCAACTTCATAAGGGTAATATGTGTGCAGTGCAAGCCAAGGGTACGGTAGGCGTGGGTATAGTGCCAAGGATAGGGGTGGGTACAGTGCCAAGGGTAGGGATGGGTACTGTGTCAAGGATAGGGGTGGTGTATAGATAGCAATTGAGTAAAAAGTAAGGAAACAAGGAATTACGGATATTATGCATTCATTAAATTACATACCTACATTTAGCAGACTTTCAGGCAGGTAGATTTGCTAAATAATGTAGGTCTGTAATATTTATAATTTAATGAATGCATAATATCCGTAATTCCTTGTTTCCTTACTTTTTTACTCAATTGCTATCTATACAAATCCTACATCACCAATTTTATTTTAATTAAATTTTTATATCTTGTTTCACTCCTTTTTTTTCCCCGGCGGGTTCCGACATGTACTTATACATTGCATGCAGGAGCACAAACGTAGAAGGAAGGGGAATCTTGGAATACAACCCATTGCATCACATACATCACAGCAGCCTAAAGAAAGTAGTAGCATAGGAAAGGAGGAATTAGTAGTGAAGTCACAAAATATAATGTGAGCTCAAACCATAAATGCCCTTCCCATGGCTCCAACCAAAACATCACCCGATGTTTTGATGGAAATGCAGTCTGCATAGTTCTTTTTTACACAGTTGAATCTTGTGCCGATTAGCCACATAGACCAGATAATACATGTATCTCTGCGCTGCATAGACCATAGATTTTAAAGACCTTATTGTAATGATGGGGCGATATGAGATTACGGCTGTGACGGCTTCTATCCAACTTTCCATCAGGAAGGTAAGAAAGGGGGAGAGAAGAGAGGAGGGAAGGGGGAGAGGAGGGAAGGGGAGAGGAGGGAAGGGGAGAGGAGGAGGGAAGGGGAGAGGAGGGAAGGAGGAGGGGAAGAGAGAGGAGGGAATGGGGTAAAGAGGGAGGAGGGAAGGGAATAACTAGTATAATAATGTGTCTACTGTTATTACACCTCCTTGCTCATACACTCACACACTTCATTATTCCTGTCGCAATGGATCATTACCGTCGCAAACGATCATTCCCGTAGCAAAGGATCATTCCCGTCGCATTACTTTTATTCCCGTCGCAATGCACCCTTCCCGTCGCAATGGATTATTCCTGTCGCAATAGATCATTCCCGTCGCAAAATGCACCATTCCCGTCGCAATGGATTATCCCCGTCGCAATAGATCATTCTCGTCGCAATGGATCATTCCCGTCGCAATAGATCATTCCTGTCGCAAATGATCATTCCCGTCGCAAGAGATTATTCCCGTCGCAATGAGAGGTGTGATTTAAGTAGTGAGGTGACAGATGTGTGTGTCGGATGTGTAATTGTCATTCTTACCAGCAGGGACACCACGAACAGGGGGGGGGGGGGGGGGGGAGGGGGGTCGAGCTAAGGGGGCCAAGTCAGTACCAAGTCCTACGGAAAGAGAGAGTGACACATGAACAGGAAGCAGATTAGGAGGTGTGCAGAATGCGAGTGGTTTAGTGAGCACTACTTCACAATTACAGTACTGTGTGAAGCACATCACATCACTGCATCACCACAGCACTATGTCACATACATGTAACCTAGTGACCAAAGCGATCCAATAGCTGCTCCTAAACTGGATGTTGTTGTTATTGCTGAAATTGTCAACTGGATACACAAAGTGTGCAAACCAGGTCACGAGTATGTAGAGAATGACTTGCAATTACTTGGTGAAAATGACAGGGGCCTAAATTTTATGCTACAGTTGTACTATAACTAAACAATCCAGCTATCTAACAATTTGAATAACTAACTAAACAGTCCAGCTACCTAACAATTTGAATATGAAATTATGGTAGTGTGTTGATGAATAATTTAATTTGGTTAAATTACCACAGAAAGTGCTTGGGGCAATTGGAGAAAATAATACTTCTCATTACGATGTCCTCAATCAAGATGCATTTGTAATAGTTACTAGTATCATAGTTACTTTATAATGGACCCTAGATGACAAAATGAAACTAGAAAAACACATTCATACAAATATAAAGTAATGAATAATTGATTATTGCATGATCAGTTGAAATTCTTTGACAATGGCTTTCAGACATGCCACACAATATATATATGCCTTCACTGACGTACAAACTTCTTTCTTCAGACATTAGTTCCAACATGCAGTCTGGTGATCACGGCACCAATGACAAAACAACATGCGTTATCAACACAGTTACACTGGCTGGGTTGTTCATCATTATGCTAACAATCCAGGCAGTTACAATCACAGTGTATTGCTATTGCACAGCTAGAAAAAAGACTGCCCAAACCCTCCAACCCTTAAGGGCCAGCTGTAATGACTTGCCTCTTCTTCACCCCAACAAACACTATGTTACATACAACGTATTCCAGTATCCAGTCCAGCTTCAGCCTACAATTGCCACCTTCACACAACTGGATTCAAGGTCCAGTACATTAAACATCTTGGAAAAGGCAACTTTGATGTGGTCTTCCTGGGGAAGGTGGATCACTTGAAGGAGGGTGAGGGGGAGGTAATGGTGGCTGTGAAGGCCCTGAGAAATGAGACCTCGGAGGTCTTGGAGAACTTTGTCAGCGAGGCTAACTTTTCTCCTATAGATAGGCAGTTTATAAGAGCATTTGTATGCCATTACTTGCCTCATTGTCAGTGACACCAAATGTTCTGAGCTTGGGTGGGTGGGAGTACCAATAGCTGTTGAGACGTATGGGTGTTGGGGACCAGAAGCAATTCAAAACTTAAATCGTCTTGCCTCTCGTCTTGCTGTGAGAAAAAATTGCCACAAGTCCCAAGCTGTTGCTGCTCTGTATGGCAGACTGAGCTTGACACTTATTAGAGCTAACTCAAGAGCCATGTTGTCGAGAAGTCATGTGGCGACATCAAGTAATTAACTCTTTGTAGTGTTGACTGGAATTATAATAATAATAATAAATGTTAAAATCATTACAATAAGGTCTTTAATCTATGGTCTATGCAGCGCAGAGATACATGTATTATCTGGTCTATGTGGCTAATCGGCACAAGATTCAACTGTGTAAAAAAGAACTATGCAGACTGCATTTCCATCAAAACATCGGGTGATGTTTTGGTTGGAGCCATGGGAAGGGCATTTATGGTTTGAGCTCACATTATATTTTGTGACTTCACTACTAATTCCTCCTTTCCTATGCTACTACTTTCTTTAGGCTGCTGTGATGTATGTGATGCAATGGGTTGTATTCCAAGATTCCCCTTCCTTCTACGTTTGTGCTCCTGCATGCAATGTATAAGTACATGTCGGAACCCGCCGGGGAAAAAAAAGGAGTGAAACAAGATATAAAAATTTAATTAAAATAAAATTGGTGATGTAGGATTTGTATAGATAGCAATTGAGTAAAAAAGTAAGAAAACAAGGAATTACGGATATTATGCATTCATTAAATTATAAATATTACAGACCTACATTATTTAGCAAATCTACCTGCCTGAAAGTCTGCTAAATGTAGGTATGTAATTTAATGAATGCATAATATCCGTAATTCCTTGTTTCCTTACTTTTTACTCAATTGCTATCTATACACCACCCCTATCCTTGACACAGTACCCATCCCTACCCTTGGCACTGTACCCACCCCTATCCTTGGCACTATACCCACGCCTACCGTACCCTTGGCTTGCACTGCACACATATTACCCTTATGAAGTTGCAGCAATGCACTAATTGCTTTGCAAATGAATAATGAGGTGCAAACCAATGAAAACATAGGAGTTAAACAATGTGTATTCAAATGTTAATCAGCTGCGAATTATCCATCCAATCAGAAGATGGATGGAAGAAGAGGAGTACTTAGCAATCACTTAAAGTTCTGATAGGCGTCAAATGTGCTCAAAAATTCCAGCAGCGCAGAATGAAGGAATATGTATTGTGCCTGTGGGGAGGGGAGGGGTGGAGATGGAAGGGAGCAGTACACTTAACGTACCAATGAGTCCAACAGGCCAGCTCTCTGTATCCTCATGGACTTAATGGTCTGGAAGGCATCCACCACCTGCTCCACCTTAACCCTGTCCATCATGGAGTAGGCAGCACAGAAGGTCCCCGTGCGACCTATGCCATCGCTGGGGGGGCAGAACCAGGGAAGCCTTTATGAATGTCACACCTACATGTACTCTGCAGGAGGATGTGTGTGCATGCACTTGTGAGCAACGTAATGATCATTAAAACAACATAACCAAGAATTAAAAATACACATGTATCTTATCACCACATCCACCCTCACACCACACCTCATCACCACCTCCACCCACCCCACTGTCAGTCTTGATTAGAGCACCCCCTGGAGAGGAAGCCAGTATAACTGAATGCCAAGTGAGTCATAAGATGGTATAGTTTGGATTCGCCTCTGAAGTGAGGCTTCCCGTATATGCAAGATCCTACAGGGAATTGAAGGGGTGGGCATGTAATGGAGTCACAACACAATGACATCATTATATTACATCATTTGTAAGAATTCAGCCATCCTAAAAATTCCATACTCCACAGTCAAACAGTGCAGCCACCAAGACTAGTATCTCCAGCACTTTATAGCAGTCAGTCCACTTCAGGGTCATCAATGTGCAGCCTATCGCAGGTGGAGGAGACATTGGTGCCAACAGAGTTGTCCAAACTGTCCCCAGGACTTGATGTCACCACCAGGTTGGCCCTTGCTGGTCAGAGGAAGCAATACACTTAAAAATAATACCTGCATATTCTCTATCTTACCTAGAATTGTAAGTGTGGCGTGGTACACATATGTGTGGCATGGTACACATATGTGTGGCTCGAGCACAATAGCCCACAGCTTACCACTGTGCCACTGATATTCTGTGCACCGGACCAGGTATTTTTAATCCAGTGCTGCTGATGATGGTCGGTAATAACATAGCCACTCAACCCCCCCAAGACACTTTTTGTAGACACCCCCTAGGACAGTGACATAGCCACCCTACCCCCCCAAGACATTTTTTATAGACACCCCCTAGGACGGTGACATAGCCACTCAACCCCCCCCCCCCCCCCAAGACATTTTTTATACACACCCCCTAGGACAGTGACATAGCCACTCAACCCCCCCAAGACACTTTTTGTAGACACCCCCTAGGACAGAGACATAGCCACTCAACCCCCCAAGACACTTTTTGTAGACACCCCCTAAGACAGTGACATAGCCACCATACCCCCCCAAGACACTTTTTTTAGATACCCCCTAGGACAGTGTCATATAGCTACTCTACCCCCCCAAGACATTTTTTATACACACACCCTAGGATAGTGATATAGCCACTCAACCCCCCTAAGACACTTTTTTTAGACACCCCCTAGGACAGTCACATAGCCACTCTACCCCCCCCCCCCCCCCCCCCAAGACATTTTTATAGACACTCTACCCCCCTCCCAAGACATTGTATAAACACCTTTATCTGTGTGATCTTATAACTGGTTGGACTTTTGCCATTCCAAATCCAAGTCCCTGGGCATGGGTGATGTGTGTACAAGAGCAGTGTAGTGTGGGAGCAATTTCTGGGGCATTGTGAGGTATGTTTGGATGCTCATGTTGCCCCCACAACAGTACCGAATGATCTGTCATGACAACCAGTTTAGTTGCATTGCAAACAATTGTACTTGTACTATATCAATTACATTAGGTGTAGCATTCTGCTACACAGAGATAATCACATGCAAAATAAAGGGTACATACAAAGTAGGACTTTGAAAATATTACTAAGTGTACACG
>JABACO010000195.1:15005-31440 GCA_013339895.1 Ephydatia muelleri | reverse complement strand
AGAGAAGCGAGAGGAAGGGGAAGGGGGGGGAGAGGAGGGAAGGGGGAGGAGAGGGGAGGAGGGAAGGAGGAGGGGAAGAGGAAGGAGAGGAGGAAGAGGAAGGGGATGGTAAAGAGGGAGGAGGGAAGGGAATAACTAGTATAATAATGTGTCTACTGTTATTACACCTCCTTGCTCATACACTCACACACTTCATTATTCCTGTCGCAATGGATCATTACCGTCGCAAACGATCATTCCCGTAGCAAAATGCACCATTCCGTCGCAATGGATATCCCGTCGCAATAGATCATTTTCGTCGCAATGGATCATTCCCGTCGCAATAGATCATTCCTGTCGCAAATGATCATTCCCGTCGCAAGAGATTATTCCCGTCGCAATGAGAGGTGTGATTTAAGTAGTGAGGTGACAGATGTGTGTGTCGGATGTGTAATTGTCATTCTTACCAGCAGGGACACCACGAACAGGGGGGGGGGGGGGGGGGGGGAGGGGGGTCGAGCTAAGGGGGCCAAGTCAGTACCAAGTCCTACGGAAAGAGAGAGTGACACATGAACAGGAAGCAGATTAGGAGGTGTGCAGAATGCGAGTGGTTTAGTGAGCACTACTTCACAATTACAGTACTGTGTGAAGCACATCACTGCATCACCACAGCACTATGTCACATACATGTAACCTAGTGACCAAAGCGATCCAATAGCTGCTCCTAAACTGGATGTTGTTGTTATTGCTGAAATTGTCAACTGGATACACAAAGTGTGCAAACCAGGTCACGAGTATGTAGAGAATGACTTGCAATTACTTGGTGAAAATGACAGGGGCCTAAATTTTATGCTACAGCTAAACAATCCAGCTATCTAACAATTTGAATAACTAACTAAACAGTCCAGCTACCTAACAATTTGAATATGAAATTATGGTAGTGTGTTGATGAATAATTTAATTTGGTTAAATTACCACAGAAAGTGCTTGGGGCAATTGGAGAAAATAATACTTCTCATTACGATGTCCTCAATCAAGATGCATTTGTAATAGTTACTAGTATCATAGTTACTTTATAATGGACCCTAGATGACAAAATGAAACTAGAAAAACACATTCATACAAAGTAATGAATAATTGATTATTGCATGATCAGTTGAAATTCTTTGACAATGGCTTTCAGACATGCCACACAATATATATATGCCTTCACTGACGTACAAACTTCTTTCTTCAGACATTAGTTCCAACATGCAGTCTGGTGATCACGGCACCAATGACAAAACAACATGCGTTATCAACACAGTTACACTGGCTGGGTTGTTCATCATTATGCTAACAATCCAGGCAGTTACAATCACAGTGTATTGCTATTGCACAGCTAGAAAAAAGACTGCCCAAACCCTCCAACCCTTAAGGGCCAGCTGTAATGACTTGCCTCTTCTTCACCCCAACAAACACTATGTTACATACAACGTATTCCAGTATCCAGTCCAGCTTCAGCCTACAATTGCCACCTTCACACAACTGGATTCAAGGTCCAGTACATTAAACATCTTGGAAAAGGCAACTTTGATGTGGTCTTCCTGGGGAAGGTGGATCACTTGAAGGAGGGTGAGGGGGAGGTAATGGTGGCTGTGAAGGCCCTGAGAAATGAGACCTCGGAGGTCTTGGAGAACTTTGTCAGCGAGGCTAACTTTTCTCATATAGATAGGCAGTTTATAAGAGCATTTGTATGCCATTACTTGCCTCATTGTCAGTGACACCAAATGTTCTGAGCTTGGGTGGGTGGGAGTACCAATAGCTGTTGAGACGTATGGGTGTTGGGGACCAGAAGCAATTCAAAACTTAAATCGTCTTGCCTCTCGTCTTGCTGTGAGAAAAAATTGCCACAAGTCCCAAGCTGTTGCTGCTCTGTATGGCAGACTGAGCTTGACACTTATTAGAGCTAACTCAAGAGCCATGTTGTCGAGAAGTCATGTGGCGACATCAAGTAATTAACTCTTTGTAGTGTTGACTGGAATTATAATAATAATAATAAATGTTAAAATCATTACAATAAGGTCTTTAATCTATGGTCTATGCAGCGCAGAGATACATGTATTATCTGGTCTATGTGGCTAATCGGCACAAGATTCAACTGTGTAAAAAAGAACTATGCAGACTGCATTTCCATCAAAACATCGGGTGATGTTTTGGTTGGAGCCATGGGAAGGGCATTTATGGTTTGAGCTCACATTATATTTTGTGACTTCACTACTAATTCCTCCTTTCCTATGCTACTACTTTCTTTAGGCTGCTGTGATGTATGTGATGCAATGGGTTGTATTCCAAGATTCCCCTTCCTTCTACGTTTGTGCTCCTGCATGCAATGTATAAGTACATGTCGGAACCCGCCGGGGAAAAAAAAGGAGTGAAACAAGATATAAAAATTTAATTAAAATAAAATTGGTGATGTAGCAATTGAGTAAAAAAGTAAGGAAACAAGGAATTACGGATGTTATGCATTCATTAAATTATAAATATTACAGACCTACATTATTTAGCAAATCTACCTGCCTGAAAGTCTGCTAAATGTAGGTATGTAATATTTATAATTTAATGAATGCATAATATCCGTAATTCCTTGTTTCCTTACTTTTTACTCAATTGCTATCTATACACCACCCCTATCCTTGACACAGTACCCATCCCTACCCTTGGCACTGTACCCACCCCTATCCTTGGCACTATACCCACGCCTACCGTACCCTTGGCTTGCACTGCACACATATTACCCTTATGAAGTTGCAGCAATGCACTAATTGCTTTGCAAATGAATAATGAGGTGCAAACCAATGAAAACATAGGAGTTAAACAATGTGTATTCAAATGTTAATCAGCTGCGAATTATCCATCCAATCAGAAGACGGATGGAAGAAGAGGAGTACTTAGCAATCACTTAAAGTTCTGATAGGCGTCAAATGTGCTCAAAAATTCCAGCAGCGCAGAATGAAGGAATATGTATTGTGCCTGTGGGGAGGGGAGGGGTGGAGATGGAAGGGAGCAGTACACTTAACGTACCAATGAGTCCAACAGGCCAGCTCTCTGTATCCTCATGGACTTAATGGTCTGGAAGGCATCCACCACCTGCTCCACCTGCTCCACCTTAACCCTGTCCATCATGGAGTAGGCAGCACAGAAGGTCCCCGTGCGACCTATGCCATCGCTGGGGGGGCAGAACCAGGGAAGCCTTTATGAATGTCACACCTACATGTACTCTGCAGGAGGATGTGTGTGCATGCACTTGTGAGCAACGTAATGATCATTAAAACAACATAACCAAGAATTAAAAATACACATGTATCTTATCACCACATCCACCCTCACACCACACCTCATCACCACCTCCACCCACCCCACTGTCAGTCTTGATTAGAGCACCCCCTGGAGAGGAAGCCAGTATAACTGAATGCCAAGTGAGTCATAAGATGGTATAGTTTGGATTCGCCTCTGAAGTGAGGCTTCCCGTATATGCAAGATCCTACAGGGAATTGAAGGGGTGGGCATGTAATGGAGTCACAACACAATGACATCATTATATTACATCATTTGTAAGAATTCAGCCATCCTAAAAATTCCATACTCCACAGTCAAACAGTGCAGCCACCAAGACTAGTATCTCCAGAACTTTATAGCAGTCAGTCCACTTCAGGGTCATCAATGTGCAGCCTATCGCAGGTGGAGGAGACATTGGTGCCAACAGAGTTGTCCAAACTGTCCCCAGGACTTGATGTCACCACCAGGTTGGCCCTTGCTGGTCAGAGGAAGCAATACACTTAAAAATAATACCTGCATATTCTCTATCTTACCTAGAATTGTAAGTGTGGCGTGGTACACATATGTGTGGCATGGTACACATATGTGTGGCTCGAGCACAATAGCCCACAGCTTACCACTGTGCCACTGATATTCTGTGCACCGGACCAGGTATTTTTAATCCAGTGCTGCTGATGATGGTCGGTAATAACATAGCCACTCAACCCCTCCAAGACACTTTTTGTAGACACCCCCTAGGACAGTGACATAGCCACCCTACCCCCCCAAGACATTTTTTATAGACACCCCCTAGGACGGTGACATAGCCACTCAACCCCCCCCCCCCCCCCCCCCAAGACACTTTTTGTAGACACCCCCTAGGACAGAGACATAGCCACTCAACCCCCAAGACACACCCCCTAGGACAGTGACATAGCCACTCAACCCCCCCCCCCCCCCCCCAAGACACTTTTTGTAGACACCCCCTAGGACAGTGACATAGCCACCCTACCCCCCCAAGACACTTTTTTTAGATACCCCCTAGGACAGTGTCATATAGCCACTCTACCCCCCCCCAAGACATTTTTTATACACACCCCCTAGGACAGTGACATAGCCACTCAACCCCCCCAAGACACTTTTTGTAGACACCCCCTAGGACAGAGACATAGCCACTCAACCCCCCAAGACACTTTTTGTAGACACCCCCTAAGACAGTGACATAGCCACCATACCCCCCCAAGACACTTTTTTTAGATACCCCTAGGACAGTGTCATATAGCTACTCTACCCCCCCAAGACATTTTTTATACACACACCCTAGGATAGTGATATAGCCACTCAACCCCCCTAAGACACTTTTTTTAGACACCCCCTAGGACAGTCACATAGCCACTCTACCCCCCCCCCCCCCCAAGACATTTTTATAGACACTCTACCCCCCTCCCAAGACATTGTATAAACACCTTTATCTGTGTGATCTTATAACTGGTTGGACTTTTGCCATTCCAAATCCAAGTCCCTGGGCATGGGTGATGTGTGTACAAGAGCAGTGTAGTGTGGGAGCAATTTCTGGGGCATTGTGAGGTATGTTTGGATGCTCATGTTGCCCCCACAACAGTACCGAATGATCTGTCATGACAACCAGTTTAGTTGCATTGCAAACAATTGTACTTGTACTATATCAATTACACTAGGTGTAGCATTCTGCTACACAGAGATAATCACATGCAAAATAAAGGGTACATACAAAGTAGGACTTTGAAAATATTACTAAGTGTACACGCTCCAAAAAGAGGGACGAAAGGGATTTAAATAAAAGGAAAGGGGTTACCCCATGCAGAGGTCACCCACAAGGGGTTATCCGTGCATGCCCTGCTGACAGCTAGAGCTGCATAAAAGGAAGGGGAGTTCCACTTGGACTTTTGACTCATATTTATTATGTAACATGTATCTTATTGTTGAGAATAAAAATTCAAAGATAAAAATTAATGTGGATAATTTCCGTCGCATAACTTTATTCCCGTCGTATTACTTTATTCCTGTCGCATTTTATTCCCGTCGCAACAGATCGATCATTACCGTCGCAAGACAGTATACTCACATCGCAACTTCAAAGCACTCAAGAACAATGTGTCTCAGCTTCCTTTCCCTTTCCCAGCTTTTGAAGTTTTCTTTGCAGCTGCAGTCTTAGGGACACGCCCTTTTACCCTTGGATGCTCCTGCTGCTCAACTTTCTGGGTGGTTACCACCACATCTATGGCTTCCACCGCCTGCCTTTTGTTGTATGGCCCTAAAGGGAAGTAATGGTGATTTTCATCGTATCAGTTGCAAACATATTTTTAACCTACTTTTCTCTCCATATGTTTTAATAGCCGGCCTTTTTCTCCCTCCTTCAATAATGTTGCTTGGTGTGAGTTTTGCTTAAAAAGTGAAGTGGTGAAGTGACAGATGTTTAACCTGGAGTCTAATAGATGTCTTTGTTTAGTCATGCATGTTTTGAAGTGTTAGAGTCAGTGAGCCTGGGTTTTTCTCTCTTGAATGGCATATGAATGTGGGCAGCACTTATTGTGTTTGGGGCATCTAATGCAGTAATTTTGATCAAGGGTACAATAACAAAGGACCACGAACAGGGGGGAGGGGGGGGGGAGTGGAGCTAAGGGTCCTACGGAAAGTACATTACATTATTAATATTGCTTGGTGTGATTTAAGTAGTGAGGTGACAGATGTGTCGGATGTGTAATTGTCATTTATTAGTGAGATCTTCACTGTCAACCTCCAACTTGTCTGGTGCATTGTCAGATTCAAAACTTTTCAGGGAAGCAAACAATCGCAACAAACCAATGTGATCTAGTGAGAAATGTAGCCAGTTAATATATAAGACTTGCAATCAAGTGATGTAGGTTGCACAGATAAGTCAAAACTGTGTAATGTCAATACTACAGGAGAGTACTTTTAAATTAAGAATGAGTTTAAGGAAGTTTACAAACTTCTTACAATCTAATGCCCAAAGTTATAGACTGTATTAAAAAAATACAAATTCAAGTATGACTCTTATTGAAGTTAGTTAGCTACGAAGGGAGGTATTGTAAGACATACATAATAATAAACACATACATAGACATACATAATAATAGACATACAAATCAAAGTGCTACTGTGCTAATTTGTCAATCCAGTACGTGTCATGCTGTTTTGTAATGAGAGCTCCACAGGTAACATCTGTTGGCCATTCAATTTCACAATTGATCCACAATGGATATCTCACTTCATTCTCAGTTCCAGACCAGTCAAAATCAATTATAGTAATGTTGCCATCGCATTTGAATATGTTATTAGACCTCAAATCTCCATGCACATATTCATTCTCATGGAGGACACAAATGGCAAGTCTTATTTGACTGGCATCGTTCTTTGTTACAGGAATAAGATTGTTCTTATATTCCATTATGACGACCTTCCAATTTGGTTTTAAATCAAAAACCTTGAACAATTCTGGGGCGTAACCATTGTCAGCCATTAATCTGTGCACTTTCTCTCCATATGTGTTTGTAAACTTCACAATAACATCCGTGGTGGTTGTATTTTTTTTGTCATCGACAAATGTCATTTGTGCTAAATATACCAACCGCATCAACCGTTTTGAGTATTCAAGTCTGGCATAATTGCTTTTGTACTCAAATGAAGTAAAATGTGGAAAATCACTTACACCACGGGGTGTTTGGAGAGACGTCTTAAATGTGTTCAGTGTTAATTTCAGTGCTTTAAAACAAAAACATAACGAGTTTGAAATGTGTGAACCTGGAATAAATGCCACCCGAAGAGTTGGGACTAAATTTTCCATCAACACAAAAGATTTTCCATTTACAACACCAACAATGCTTATGTTGGGTCCGGAAATTATTAAAAATATGCATGGATTTGATACAAATGTGTCCACTTCATATTGATCCGATAAGTATTTTGAATAGTAGCACAGACATTGCTTTTCAGGGTCATAGTTTGTTGAATATGGCTCATTTTTACCCTCAAATATCATACATACAAGTTGGTTTACACGCAGTATTCCATCATTGCCTTTATTACCATCTGCAGTAATCCCCACATTGAAGTAGCGCATAAGCAATTTCAAAACTTCTGCATTTCTTTTCTCTTCAGTTTCATATATACATGCCATTGAAAAGATGAATTTCTGTATGAACTTCATGTCGTTGGGTTCAATTAGTGACAGATCCTCTGACGTATACACGTCAAGAAATGCACCAAATTCTTCGCATAACAAAGAAATTGGTACAACATCTGTGATGTACGGATGATCATCATCATCATCAATCTGACGAGTCCACCGTAGAGGAGACACAATATAAACCTGTAGATCAAGTTTGTTAACCCAGGAGGTTGAACTTGAAGTAGAGAAGGCGGCAAAAGTAGAAGCACTTTGAGTGGCAACAGTCCGTACTGCATCACACATGATGGCTTGTGCTTGTGTTTTATCTGCAAACCATGTACAACACAGGATAAGGGAATATATACAGGGTCTTTGCAAAAGAACGCAACGCTTATAATAGGATTGCCAATCTAAATGAATTTATGAAGGTACAATAACCACGTTTAGTCAAATATGAATAATACAATAACCACGTTTAGTCAAATACGAACTGCATTGTCAAATTTGCTTAATAAAACCATCTGAGATGCACATTTTCGCTGAACAGTGCTAGGGTATACATGCGAGCGCTGTATTTACGTTTCAACAACATTACTTATACATGTAAAACTCTGCAAATTACATGTGCTAGCCATTGCCCAGAAAATGTGTAATCGTATATTTCGTTTGTAAATAGTATAGTAACTGCTATGTCACACAGCAGCACTCAGCACTTCATCTGATTCCGACACTCTTCAGTTTTCGGGTACTGGGTACATTTAGTGCATCCCAATGCAATGAGCCAACCATTCAGGGAAGGATTTTGTGGATCAAGAAGTTGAGCCAATCTTGAAATATACTGTGGACCAGCTTTTATCGCTAGAGCTGTGACTACATATTCACTAGAGAAACATATTTGCCTTCCATATTGTACTTTGAAAGAACTAAGTAGGCGATTAATAACATGATTTGAAGTATCTCCAATGGAAGAATTGAGATACACGTTTATATCAGGTATATTTTCAACAGCTTCATCTAGACAGTTAATAACTCTTTCCGTGGAGTGCACAAACATGTATCGAGAACTCCCACCAGCGAAGTAATACTTGGACACTATTAATCATCAGTTGATAGTGGTTCTGATCTTATAATACAGGAATCCAAGGATTCCTTCACACTGTTAAGGAAATCTTGATTACGAACAGCTGATAGGTACTCTTGAAGAGTCCAAGAACTAATGTAGAATGATAACACGTTCAGGGGAGGATCTGCATGATTTTGTTTATATGCAGATGACATTGAAGAAATAAAAACCAACCGAATATTATCTCTGTCCTTATCAACCCAAAATCGACATGTTTCTTGAATCACGCCATGCATAGAGATTATTATGCCATCTATAAATACTATATGCTTTTTCCCTTCAAATCGACTTTGAAATATGTTTGGTAATCCACTGCACAAATGTGGACCAGATTCAAAATTTGTTGAGGTTTTTGTCTCACCACTGAATCGCTCCACCAATGGATAACTGCTGGGACGAATATGTACCCATGTGACAACCCACTTCTTTCGACTAAGACTCATAGCAAAAGCAAAAGATGTAACTGATTTGCCAGTACCAGGAGGTCCAAGTATATAGGCAATGCTTGATCTATCGATGACATTGTTTTGAAGAAAATCATACTGCTGATTTACATCATCACGACGAAAAAGTAATAGTTCTGTACTGTTGCCTTCGCATGCCGTATCCAATCCGGAACCATCCAGATAATGCTTAGGAATACGAATGAAATCATGTGAAGAACTTGCCACAATTTCAGGACACGAATCTTCAGCAGTTGTCCATTCTATATACAAGTTAATGCACTTAATGACACTACATTACAAGTTAATGCACTTAATGACACTTGCTGGAGATATACTATTACTTATAAGCGGTACATTACAGTACTGCATGACCTCTTTTCATTTAGATACAATGCCTCAAAGCTTAACTTGCATACAATTCACATAATGCTTACACATTACAACCATCCAGTTAATATAAATTTTTTTTGTCAAGTCCTGCTAAATGACCTTTTAGATATACATTGTTTCGTTCATAAAGTTGTTGTGCACATTACAACCCGGGACGGAGTCCAATGCTTAGCAATTTATTTTTTAATTCAGCTTTTGATATATGTGTTTCTGTGTACACGGAGCGCCTGGGATTTATAAAATTAGAAAAATTGTCCACATCATCATTTAAAAGCATTACACATGGCTCCCTGCATGCAATGACAAGTAATGTTGTCACCAAATATGAAGTGTTAAAGATTTGGCGTTTCAATCCACTTTGTATGTTTGTTCATTAATATCTCTGGGCCTGTATGTCCTAGGGTAACAAGAATAGATTATGCGCTGTCCATACATAATCATAAAATGTTTATGGAATTGAAAGTGAAACAGTTATTGTGCTATTTAGCACAACAAATTGTGTCACTTGTTTGCAAGTGAAGTGTAGTCAGTTTATGCCCAACAACCCTACCACTACAACTTGTATTTGTCAAGGAAAGAGATGTCTGAAGAAACGTTTGTAAATGTTTGTTGTGATTGTGTGGACCTTTTTATTGATAGCTGTATTGAGCTCAAAACAGCAGGTGAACATCAGCTTCAGGAGGGCAGTATCATGGAAACTGGGAAAAGAATACTTGTGGATGCTTCCTTTGTGGGGAAGTAGGTCATTGGAAAAGAGAGTGTCCTTTAAACTTCAGCAAGTCAGCACGGGCGGTGGACGGGGGCTGGCTTAGTTTCATAGGAATGTTGACAAGGTACCATTGCATGTGTGTAACATTAGTAGCTTACTGCGAGTGAAAGGACAGCTCGAGAGGCAGCATGGTAGGTGTTTGTTGGATTCTGGGGCAGCGGTGTCTGTTGTCCGGTACTCAGCATTGTTGGATTCGGTGAAGGGTAATATTCGTAGTTCTAATGCTTTGGTAGTAGGCGCGTATTACCCTTAGTGTATGCCTGGGCAATTTTTTGGATGAACACGAATTTATTGTTGTAAAGAAGCTCACGGTAGAATGCTTGCTGGGTGCGGAGAAAAATGATGTGTTGATCGACTTTAGGAGGAAGTGTTTTAAGTTGGGTAGCAATGACGTAGGTTTCCTTTATTGATTCAAACAGCTCTGGTAATAATCGGGTGTCCCAGACTGTGTAAATACCAACAAACTCGGTGTTATTGTTGAATGCAAAGGTGAAGGGTGATTTTGGTGAATTTGGGGAAGGGCTCATTGAACCTTAATAATGTTCTTGTGGCTAGGAGTCTCTGTGTTCTGAATGACAAGTGCGAAGTAACTGTTCAAGTGATGAACATCGGCCCAATGCCAGTAACACTATATAAAGGCACAAGAATTGCGAATTTCATTCCTCAACAGCGTGTTTTTCTTCTTGACGATGCTAAACAGTACACAGGTGTCAGAGCGTGAAAGGCAGGTAAAGGCCTGATCTGCAGGGAAGCAAACTAATGACTGAGGAGAAGAAAAAGCTGCATAGATATGCAGCCATGTCTGCACTTGCTGCTTAATAAAATCACTATGTAACAAAAGATCTTGAAGGAAATGTTTGGTGAATTGGCTGCCTAACCAGTTAGGTTTAATGCGCATAAGAGGTTAGGCAGTTGACCGGGGGATTAAAGGTTAAGCTCTATTCCAGTTAATAACTCTGGAAATACCAGCGATCTAAGCTCAATTACTGCCAATCATGATGAATAAGGAGCAACGCTACTTTTCGTGTGCATAGAGAAAAAAAAATTAGGTCAAAAGTTACGCAACTTTTTTCCGCCATAACTTTGTTGTTTAGAAACAAATGCTGAAGTTTCCGATATGTACATGAACAGCACATGCTGCTCTATCCACTGGTACTTTAATTATTACCATTCATTACAATTTGGCAGGAATATGCCCCGCATTGTTGTTACAAAGATTGTAATTTCAAATAGATATTGGCCTGGGGACTTGATAATTAGGACATAAACACACATTTAGTAGGCTAATAACTGGTAGAAAAAGGAACTAAATTTGAGAGGGTCATGCATAATTTTGAGTGAGCTGATGTCATCTTACCCTTGCCAGGGTGGAGTCAAACGGGCATATATCTGTACTAGGTGGCGATTATGGGTTAATTGATGAAGTGAAATGATTGGGTGAAGGTTATGGACGGATCGGACAATGGTTATGCCGTTTGCAGCCATTAAAATTGGCCTCCACCTCCGTAATACTGAAATAATGTCATGCCCTAGCAACGAGGTAACGCCCACAAACACTGATTTAGTACTGAAATCCCACCCAGCTACACTATGTGCATTAGTCTACACATGTCTACACTATGTGCATTAGCCTACACATGTCTTACACTATATAGTCTACACATGTCTACACTATGTGCATTAGCCTACACATGTCTACACTATGTGCATTAGCCTACACATGTCTACACTATATAGTCTACACATGTCCACACTACACGATGAACCTGATGACCACACTACACGATGAATCTGATGACCACACTAGATGATGAATCTGATGACCACACTAGATGATGAACCTGATGACCACACTAGATGATGAAATGATGACCACACTAGATGATGAATCTGATGACCACACTAGATGA
This sequence comes from Ephydatia muelleri, assembly GCA_013339895.1. Taxonomy (NCBI): domain Eukaryota; kingdom Metazoa; phylum Porifera; class Demospongiae; order Spongillida; family Spongillidae; genus Ephydatia; species Ephydatia muelleri. The sequence continues at coordinate 19,358 of JABACO010000195.1, read as the reverse complement.
TGAAATGATGACCACACTAGATGATGAACTGATGACCACACTAGATGATGAATCTGATGACCACACTAGATGATGAACCTGATGACCACACTACACGATGAATCTGATGACCACACTACACGATGAATCTGATGACCACACTACACGATGAATCTGATGACCACACTAGATGATGAATCTGATGACCACACTAGATGATGAACACTAGATGATGACCTGATTACCACACTACACGATGAATCTGATGACCACACTGGAATGATGAAATGATGACCACACTAGATGATGAACCTGATGACCACACTAGATGATGAACCTGATGACCACACTACACGATGAATCTGATGACCACACTAGAATGATGAAATGAAGACCACACTAGATGATGAACCTGATGACCACACTAGATGATGAAATGATGACCACACTAGATGATGAACCTGATGACCACACTACACGATGAATCTGATGACCACACTACACGATGAACCTGATGACCACACTAGATGATGAATCTGATGACCACACTAGATGATGAACCTGATGACCACACTACACGATGAATCTGATGACCACACTACACGATAAATCTGATGACCACACTACACGATGAATCTGATGACCACACTAGATGATGAACCTGATGACCACACTAGATGATGAACCTGATGACCACACTACACGATGAATCTGATGACCACACTACACGATGAACCTGATGACCACACTAGATGATGAATCTGATGACCACACTAGATGATGAACCTGATGACCACACTACACGATGAATCTGATGACCACACTACACGATGAACCTGATGACCACACTACACGATGAATCTGATGACCACACTAGATGATGAATCTGATGACCACACTAGATGATGAACCTGATGACCACACTAGATGATGAAATGATGACCACACTAGATGATGAATCTGATGACCACACTAGATGATGAACTGATGACCACACTAGATGATGAACTGATGACCACACCTGATGACCACACTACACGATGAATCTGATGACCACACTACACGTTGAATCTCATGACCACACTAGATGATGAAATGATGACCACACTAGATGATGAATCTGATGACCACACTAGATGATGAACCTGATGACCACACTAGATGATGAACCTGATGACCACACTACACGATGAATCTGATGACCACACTAGATGATGAACCTGATGACCACACTAGATGATGAACTGATGACCACACTAGATGATGAATGATGACCACACTAGATGATGACATGATGACCACACTAGATGATGAAATGATGACCACACTAGATGGTGAAATGATGACCACACTAGATGATGAACCTGATGACCACACTACATGATGAATCTGATGACCACACTAGATGATGAACCTGATGACCACACTAGATGATGAACCTGATGACCACACTAGATGATGAACTGATGACCACACTAGATGATGAATCTGATGACCACACTAGATGATGAAATGATGACCTCACTAGATGATGAACCTGATGACCACACTAGATGATGAACCTGATGACCACACTAGATGATGAAATGATGACCACACTAGATGGTGAAATGATGACCACACTAGATGATGAATCTGATGACCACACTAGATGATGAACCTGATGACCACACTAGATGATGAAATGATGACCACACTAGATGGTGAAATGATGACCACACTAGATGGTGAAATGATGACCACACTAGATGATGAACCTGATGACCACACTAGATGATGAACCTGATGTCCACACTAGATGGTGAAATGATGACCACACTAGATGGTGAAATGATGACCACACTAGATGATGAACCTGATGACCACACTAGATGATGAATCTGATGACCACACTACACGATGAATCTGATGACCACACTACACGTTGAATCTGATGACCACACTAGATGATGAAATGATGACCACACTAGATGATGAACCTGATGACCACACTAGATGATGAAATGATGACCACACTAGATGGTGAAATGATGACCACACTAGATGATGAATCTGATGACCACACTAGATGATGAACCTGATGACCACACTAGATGATGAAATGATGACCACACTAGATGATGAAATGATGACCACACTAGATGGTGAAATGATGACCACACTAGATGGTGAAATGATGACCACACTAGATGATGAACCTGATGACCACACTAGATGATGAATCTGATGACCACACTAGATGATGAATCTGATGACCACACTAGATGATGAAATGATGACCTCACTAGATGATGAACCTGATGGCCACACTACATGATGAATCTGATGACCACACTACAAGATGAATCTGATGACCACACTAGATGGTGAACCTGATGACCTAGATGATGAGCCTGATGACAACACTACATGATGAATCTGATGACCACACCTATCAATAAATGCCGATGGATGTCAGTGTTGTGTTTATTACGAAGAATTGCTTTGAATACCATGTTGTACATTTACATATATGCAATTCAGTGACAAGCATGTAAACCAGCCAGGTAGATGCTGAAGTCAAACCCAGGAGGGGCACTGGGATGTACACACATCTTGTGTGTCCATCATTACCTCGCACATACAAACCATACTTATTATGAACTGCAGATGGAGATGGAGTGAACCGGTATTTGTACTACACTAATGTGGGATAGTTCTGGGAGTAAATAGCATTAGTAAAGTCATCTGGACAAAATGTTCTTCAGAAGAAACATAATTATTCCAGTTGTTAAGGTCCAAACATGTCATGTACTTATAAGGGCACAAGTGCAGCAAATATTTGCATGTATGCAGTCATCGTGAAGTTGCGATCCACACATTTCTCACCTACACTGTCATGTATAATTCATAACGGTTGTGTGTATATGCATGCATGCATATATATGAACGAGCATGGCATCCAAAGAGTTAAAGCCGTTCACTTTCACGGCTGTTAGCCTCGTGTTCAGGCGGGGCATATGAAAATGGTTTTCTCAAAACTTTCTAAACCTGCTTTTAACGGTGGACGTTTACAAATCCAAAAGATACGATCATTGTACTACACACGAATCGAAGTACTGAAATTCAATATCTATTGGGGCACTCCTTCACTTTCAATTAATATCGTTACTGAGCACGTTTTCTGTGCGTGCCATATCGATCGCGGTTGCGAACGTTCAAACACGTTGAGATTGCTATTCGTAGCGCTTTATAAACTAGTGAACTCCTTGCCTCGAAGCCATCATCCCTTCTTCAAATAGGTGTTTCCAATTTCCAGTGCCTTCAGACCCTTACGATGAAAGAAATCAATCCGAAGCTTCTTGTATGCTATTTCAAGTTTTACAACCAAGCAGTTTTCTATCCCCTGCCCACCCACCTCCCGTTAGATATTAGGTATGAAATAACCATTTTGGGTGTGAATGCTACTACTGTTTCAGCAATATAAGTTTGGTACTTACCTTCATCAATTCTTGGCTTTTTAGAAGCTGTCGATTCTGCAATACCCAATACAGACAAAATCATGTGTGTAGAAAAGTGGAAAGGCAAACATTAACACATGCAAACAGTACAGGCTGAAATTTTCTATCAGAATCAGATCAGAGATAGATCAGAGGATGAGAGAGCACAGGAGGAAGTGAAAGAGGGAGTAAGGGGTGAGTGGAGAGGGAGAAAGCCAGATTGGATGGATGGATGGATGGATGGATGGATGGATGGATGGATGGATGGATGGATGGATGGATGGATGGATGGATGGATGGATGGATGGATGGATGGATGGATGGATGGATGGATGGATGGATGGATGGATGGATGGATGGATGGATGGATGGATGGATGGATGGATGGATGGATGGATGATGGATGATGGATGGATGGATGGATGGATGGATGGATGGATGGGATGGATGGATGGATGGATGGAGGATGGATGGATGGATGGATGGATGGATGGATGGATGGATGGATGGATGGATGGATGGATGGATGGATGGATGGATGGATGGATGGATGGATGGATGGATGGATGGATGGATGGATGGATGGATGGATGGATGGCTGGATGGATGGATGGATGGATGGATGGATGGATGGATGGATGGATGGATGGATGTACTTACCCTCTCCTTCTGGCTCAGTGACGTGAAACTCTAAATCCCTCCAATTGTCAGGAAAAATTATTTTCTCATTTTCATCTATAAGAACCTGCTCAACATTTTCCCTGCAATATTTTAAGATTTTGCATTTTTTCAGTTACACAGAATAAAACTTACTGATCGATATAGTGTATCCCAATTGCTGAGTTGAAGTGCCTTTCCAGTAGAGATCGTGGAATATATTTTATATCCTCATCAT
>JABACO010000195.1:0-14005 GCA_013339895.1 Ephydatia muelleri | reverse complement strand
CTATCGATGACATTGTTTTGAAGAAAATCATACTGCTGATTTACATCATCACGACGAAAAAGTAATAGTTCTGTACTGTTGCCTTCGCATGCCGTATCCAATCCGGAACCATCCAGATAATGCTTAGGGATACGAATGAAATCATGTGAAGAACTTGCCACAATTTCAGGACACGAATCTTCAGCAGTTGTCCATTCTATATACAAGTTAATGCACTTAATGACACTACATTACAAGTTAATGCACTTAATGACACTTGCTGGAGATATACTATTACTTATAAGCGGTACATTACAGTACTGCATGACCTCTTTTCATTTAGATACAATGCCTCAAAGCTTAACTTGCATACAATTCACATAATGCTTACACATTACAACCATCCAGTTAATATAAATTTTTTTTGTCAAGTCCTGCTAAATGACCTTTTAGATATACATTGTTTCGTTCATAAAGTTGTTGTGCACATTACAACCCGGGACGGAGTCCAATGCTTAGCAATTTATTTTTTAATTCAGCTTTTGATATATGTGTTTCTGTGTACACGGAGCGCCTGGGATTTATAAAATTAGAAAAATTGTCCACATCATCATTTAAAAGCATTACACATGGCTCCCTGCATGCAATGACAAGTAATGTTGTCACCAAATATGAAGTGTTAAAGATTTGGCGTTTCAATCCACTTTGTATGTTTGTTCATTAATATCTCTGGGCCTGTATGTCCTAGGGTAACAAGAATAGATTATGCGCTGTCCATACATAATCATAAAATGTTTATGGAATTGAAAGTGAAACAGTTATTGTGCTATTTAGCACAACAAATTGTGTCACTTGTTTGCAAGTGAAGTGTAGTCAGTTTATGCCCAACAACCCTACCACTACAACTTGTATTTGTCAAGGAAAGAGATGTCTGAAGAAACGTTTGTAAATGTTTGTTGTGATTGTGTGGACCTTTTTATTGATAGCTGTATTGAGCTCAAAACAGCAGGTGAACATCAGCTTCAGGAGGGCAGTATCATGGAAACTGGGAAAAGAATACTTGTGGATGCTTCCTTTGTGGGGAAGTAGGTCATTGGAAAAGAGAGTGTCCTTTAAACTTCAGCAAGTCAGCAGGGGCGGTGGACGGGGGCTGGCTTAGTTTCATAGGAATGTTGACAAGGTACCATTGCATGTGTGTAACATTAGTAGCTTACTGCGAGTGAAAGGACAGCTCGAGAGGCAGCATGGTAGGTGTTTGTTGGATTCTGGGGCAGCGGTGTCTGTTGTCCGGTACTCAGCATTGTTGGATTCGGTGAAGGGTAATATTCGTAGTTCTAATGCTTTGGTAGTAGGCGCGTATTACCCTTAGTGTATGCCTGGGCAATTTTTTGGATGAACACGAATTTATTGTTGTAAAGAAGCTCACGGTAGAATGCTTGCTGGGTGCGGAGAAAAATGATGTGTTGATCGACTTTAGGAGGAAGTGTTTTAAGTTGGGTAGCAATGACGTAGGTTTCCTTTATTGATTCAAACAGCTCTGGTAATAATCGGGTGTCCCAGACTGTGTAAATACCAACAAACTCGGTGTTATTGTTGAATGCAAAGGTGAAGGGTGATTTTGGTGAATTTGGGGAAGGGCTCATTGAACCTTAATAATGTTCTTGTGGCTAGGAGTCTCTGTGTTCTGAATGACAAGTGCGAAGTAACTGTTCAAGTGATGAACATCGGCCCAATGCCAGTAACACTATATAAAGGCACAAGAATTGCGAATTTCATTCCTCAACAGCGTGTTTTTCTTCTTGACGATGCTAAACAGTACACAGGTGTCAGAGCGTGAAAGGCAGGTAAAGGCCTGATCTGCAGGGAAGCAAACTAATGACTGAGGAGAAGAAAAAGCTGCATAGATATGCAGCCATGTCTGCACTTGCTGCTTAATAAAATCACTATGTAACAAAAGATCTTGAAGGAAATGTTTGGTGAATTGGCTGCCTAACCAGTTAGGTTTAATGCGCATAAGAGGTTAGGCAGTTGACCGGGGGATTAAAGGTTAAGCTCTATTCCAGTTAATAACTCTGGAAATACCAGCGATCTAAGCTCAATTACTGCCAATCATGATGAATAAGGAGCAACGCTACTTTTCGTGTGCATAGAGAAAAAAAAATTAGGTCAAAAGTTACGCAACTTTTTTCCGCCATAACTTTGTTGTTTAGAAACAAATGTTGAAGTTTCCGATATGTACATGAACAGCACATGCTGCTCTATCCACTGGTACTTTAATTATTACCATTCATTACAATTTGGCAGGAATATGCCCCGCATTGTTGTTACAAAGATTGTAATTTCAAATAGATATTGGCCTGGGGACTTGATAATTAGGACATAAACACACATTTAGTAGGCTAATAACTGGTAGAAAAAGGAACTAAATTTGAGAGGGTCATGCATAATTTTGAGTGAGCTGATGTCATCTTACCCTTGCCAGGGTGGAGTCAAACGGGCATATATCTGTACTAGGTGGCGATTATGGGTTAATTGATGAAGTGAAATGATTGGGTGAAGGTTATGGACGGATCGGACAATGGTTATGCCGTTTGCAGCCATTAAAATTGGCCTCCACCTCCGTAATACTGAAATAATGTCATGCCCTAGCAACGAGGTAACGCCCACAAACACTGATTTAGTACTGAAATCCCACCCAGCTACACTATGTGCATTAGTCTACACATGTCTACACTATGTGCATTAGCCTACACATGTCTTACACTATATAGTCTACACATGTCTACACTATGTGCATTAGCCTACACATGTCTACACTATGTGCATTAGCCTACACATGTCTACACTATATAGTCTACACATGTCCACACTACACGATGAACCTGATGACCACACTACACGATGAATCTGATGACCACACTAGATGATGAATCTGATGACCACACTAGATGATGAACCTGATGACCACACTAGATGATGAAATGATGACCACACTAGATGATGAATCTGATGACCACACTAGATGATGAAATGATGACCACACTAGATGATGAACTGATGACCACACTAGATGATGAATCTGATGACCACACTAGATGATGAACCTGATGACCACACTACACGATGAATCTGATGACCACACTACACGATGAATCTGATGACCACACTACACGATGAATCTGATGACCACACTAGATGATGAATCTGATGACCACACTAGATGATGAAATGATGACCACACTACACGATGAATCTGATGACCACACACGATGAATCTGATGACCACACTACACGATGAATCTGATGACCACACTAGATGATGAATCTGATGACACAGATGATGAACCTGATGACCACACTAGATGATGAACCTGATTACCACACTACACGATGAATCTGATGACCACACTGGAATGATGAAATGATGACCACACTAGATGATGAACCTGATGACCACACTAGATGATGAACCTGATGACCACACTACACGATGAATCTGATGACCACACTAGAATGATGAAATGACCACACTAGATGATGAACCTGATGACCACACTAGATGATGAAATGATGACCACACTAGATGATGAACCTGATGACCACACTACACGATGAATCTGATGACCACACTACACGATGAACCTGATGACCACACTAGATGATGAATCTGATGACCACACTAGATGATGAACCTGATGACCACACTACACGATGAATCTGATGACCACACTACACGATAAATCTGATGACCACACTACACGATGAATCTGATGACCACACTAGATGATGAACCTGATGACCACACTAGATGATGAACCTGATGACCACACTACACGATGAATCTGATGACCACACTACACGATGAACCTGATGACCACACTAGATGATGAATCTGATGACCACACTAGATGATGAACCTGATGACCACACTACACGATGAATCTGATGACCACACTACACGATGAACCTGATGACCACACTACACGATGAATCTGATGACCACACTAGATGATGAATCTGATGACCACACTAGATGATGAACCTGATGACCACACTAGATGATGAAATGATGACCACACTAGATGATGAATCTGATGACCACACTAGATGATGAAATGATGACCACACTAGATGATGAACTGATGACCACACCTGATGACCACACTACACGATGAATCTGATGACCACACTACACGTTGAATCTGATGACCACACTAGATGATGAAATGATGACCACACTAGATGATGAATCTGATGACCACACTAGATGATGAACCTGATGACCACACTAGATGATGAACCTGATGACCACACTACACGATGAATCTGATGACCACACTACACGTTGAATCTGATGACCACACTAGATGATGAACCTGATGACCACACTACACGATGAATCTGATGACCACACTAGATGATGAACCTGATGACCACACTAGATGATGAAATGATGACCACACTAGATGATGAAATGATGACCACACTAGATGATGAAATGATGACCACACTAGATGGTGAAATGATGACCACACTAGATGATGAACCTGATGACCACATTACATGATGAATCTGATGACCACACTAGATGATGAATCTGATGACCACACTAGATGGTGAAATGATGACCTCACTAGATGGTGAATCTGATGACCACACTAGATGATGAAATGATGACCTCACTAGATGATGAACCTGATGACCACACTAGATGATGAACCTGATGACCACACTAGATGATGAAATGATGACCACACTAGATGGTGAAATGATGACCACACTAGATGATGAATCTGATGACCACACTAGATGATGAACCTGATGACCACACTAGATGATGAAATGATGACCACACTAGATGGTGAAATGATGACCACACTAGATGGTGAAATGATGACCACACTAGATGATGAACCTGATGACCACACTAGATGATGAACCTGATGTCCACACTAGATGGTGAAATGATGACCACACTAGATGGTGAAATGATGACCACACTAGATGATGAACCTGATGACCACACTAGATGATGAATCTGATGACCACACTACACGATGAATCTGATGACCACACTACACGTTGAATCTGATGACCACACTAGATGATGAAATGATGACCACACTAGATGATGAACCTGATGACCACACTAGATGATGAAATGATGACCACACTAGATGGTGAAATGATGACCACACTAGATGATGAATCTGATGACCACACTAGATGATGAACCTGATGACCACACTAGATGATGAAATGATGACCACACTAGATGATGAAATGATGACCACACTAGATGGTGAAATGATGACCACACTAGATGGTGAAATGATGACCACACTAGATGATGAACCTGATGACCACACTAGATGATGAATCTGATGACCACACTAGATGATGAATCTGATGACCACACTAGATGATGAACTGATGACCACACTAGATGATGAATCTGATGACCACACTAGATGATGAATCTGATGACCACACTAGATGATGAAATGATGACCACACTAGATGATGAAATGATGACCTCACTAGATGATGAACCTGATGGCCACACTACATGATGAATCTGATGACCACACTACAAGATGAATCTGATGACCACACTAGATGGTGAACCTGATGACCTAGATGATGAGCCTGATGACAACACTACATGATGAATCTGATGACCACACCTATCAATAAATGCCGATGGATGTCAGTGTTGTGTTTATTACGAAGAATTGCTTTGAATACCATGTTGTACATTTACATATATGCAATTCAGTGACAAGCATGTAAACCAGCCAGGTAGATGCTGAAGTCAAACCCAGGAGGGGCACTGGGATGTACACACATCTTGTGTGTCCATCATTACCTCGCACATACAAACCATACTTATTATGAACTGCAGATGGAGATGGAGTGAACCGGTATTTGTACTACACTAATGTGGGATAGTTCTGGGAGTAAATAGCATTAGTAAAGTCATCTGGACAAAATGTTCTTCAGAAGAAACATAATTATTCCAGTTGTTAAGGTCCAAACATGTCATGTACTTATAAGGGCACAAGTGCAGCAAATATTTGCATGTATGCAGTCATCGTGAAGTTGCGATCCACACATTTCTCACCTACACTGTCATGTATAATTCATAACGGTTGTGTGTATATGCATGCATGCATATATATGAACGAGCATGGCATCCAAAGAGTTAAAGCCGTTCACTTTCACGGCTGTTAGCCTCGTGTTCAGGCGGGGCATATGAAAATGGTTTTCTCAAAACTTTCTAAACCTGCTTTTAACGGTGGACGTTTACAAATCCAAAAGATACGATCATTGTACTACACACGAATCGAAGTACTGAAATTCAATATCTATTGGGGCACTCCTTCACTTTCAATTAATATCGTTACTGAGCACGTTTTCTGTGCGTGCCATATCGATCGCGGTTGCGAACGTTCAAACACGTTGAGATTGCTATTCGTAGCGCTTTATAAACTAGTGAACTCCTTGCCTCGAAGCCATCATCCCTTCTTCAAATAGGTGTTTCCAATTTCCAGTGCCTTCAGACCCTTACGATGAAAGAAATCAATCCGAAGCTTCTTGTATGCTTATTTCAAGTTTTACAACCAAGCAGTTTTCTATCCCCTGCCCACCCACCTCCCGTTAGATATTAGGTATGAAATAACCATTTTGGGTGTGAATGCTACTACTGTTTCAGCAATATAAGTTTGGTACTTACCTTCATCAATTCTTGGCTTTTTAGAAGCTGTCGATTCTGCAATACCCAATACAGACAAAATCATGTGTGTAGAAAAGTGGAAAGGCAAACATTAACACATGCAAACAGTACAGGCTGAAATTTTCTATCAGAATCAGATCAGAGATAGATCAGAGGATGAGAGAGCACAGGAGGAAGTGAAAGAGGGAGTAAGGGGTGAGTGGAGAGGGAGAAAGCCAGATTGGATGGATGGATGGATGGATGGATGGATGGATGGATGGATGGATGGATGGATGGATGGATGGATGGATGGATGGATGGATGGATGGATGGATGGATGGATGGATGGATGGATGGATGGATGGATGGCTGGCTGGCTGGCTGGCTGGCTTGGCTGGCTGGCTGTCTGGATGCTGGCTGGCTGGCTGGCTGGCTGGCTGGCTGGCTGCTGCTGGCTGGCTGGCTGCTGGCTGGCTGGCTGGCTGCTGGCTGGCTGGCTGGCTGGCTGGCTGCTGGCTGGCTGGCTTGCTGGCTGGCTGCTTGCTGGCTGGCTGGCTGGCTGGCTGGCTGGCTGGCTGCTGGCTGGCTGGCTGGCTGCTGGCTGGCTGGCTGGCTGGCTGCTGGCTGGCTGCTGGCTCTGGCTGCTCTGGCTGCTGGCTGGCTCTGGCTGGCTGCTGGCTGGCTGGCTGGCTGCTGGCTGGCTGGCTGGCTGGCTGGCTGGCTGGCTGGCTGGCTGGCTGGTGCTGTCTGGCTGGCTGGCGGCTGGCTGGCTTGCTGGCTGGATGGATGGATGGATGGATGGATGGATGGATGATGGATGGATGGATGGTACTTACCCTCTCCTTCTGGCTCAGTGACGTGAAACTCTAAATCCCTCCAATTGTCAGGAAAAATTATTTTCTCATTTTCATCTATAAGAACCTGCTCAACATTTTCCCTGCAATATTTTAAGATTTTGCATTTTTCAGTTACACAGAATAAAACTTACTGATCGATATAGTGTATCCCAATTGCTGAGTTGAAGTGCCTTTCCAGTAGAGATCGTGGAATATATTTTATATCCTCATCATTAGATAAAGGAAGTGCTCGTTTCTTTCCTCTAAAATGCAATGTAACTCTCTGGTTTTCTTCCATTGTGAGACTCTAAAAGGCTAACAGACATATCATTAAACCAAATTATATTCAATTCCCTTCAACAAGCTTGCTTATCAAACGGTCAAACCCACATTCATATATAGACACTGTCACTGTCTGGCTGCTTTACTCCTACTATAATGGATGAGCCTGATACAACAAATCTAGCAGTGGCGTATCAAGAGAGGTTGTTGCTGAGATAATATTCACTACCAATTTTCACCATATATGGTAAAAATTGAGTGCAGAAAAGGGTGACCATGAGTGCAGAAAAGGGTGACCATGAGTGCAGAAAAGGGTGACTGAGTGCAGAGGTGACCATGAGTGCAGAAAAGGGTGACTGAGTGCAGAGTGACCATGGAGTGACCATGAGTGCAGAGGTGACCATGCAGCGAAGGTGACCATGACTGCAGAGGTAACCATAAGTGCAGAAAACGGTGACCATGAGTGCAGAGAAGGGTGACCATGAGTGCAGAGAAGGGTGACCATGTGTGTAGAGAAGGGTGGCCATGAGTGCAGAGAACAGTAGACATGTGAAGGCCTATTATGATTGGTTGGACATGACTGTAAGGATACGTTATAACTTGTTTTCGTTGCTTAAAAGTTACAAGGTCCATCAGAACACACTGCTTTAACACCCAGCAATGATTATACCTAAAAAGTAGCACTTCTGTAACGAACCTTTTGCTTGTGTAACAGCTGCACAAGTCATGCAGTGAGTTTGTTTCAAATGGTTGATGCAAATAATTACTCTCACCATTGTTATTTCACTAAATCACCGAAAATCCTTCAATTAAGTATAGAGTTATAACCCAAAAACATATTTTGTATATTGATATACAAGTATACACAAAGATCAACAGTGGAAGTCTGTGAGGATCAGGAGAGGTTAGTGGATAAATAACACACATCCCATATACAGTCAGCACAACATATCCTAACCTTCTCCTCCCCTTTCCCAAACAGACACGTGAACACCACCCACCCATATACAAGCCTAGTACTTTTTACCACTATAGACCAGTCTCATTCCCCTCCTAGACATACCCCAGCCTCTCTAGACATCATCACACGTCTATTTTACATGGTTTTAACTTCTTAGAGGCCAGTAGAGATACGGACAAAACAGCAGTCAAGCCTCCTGACAGGAACAGAGGAACCAGCAACCTTCCGACTGAACCAAGAAACCAGTAGTCACGATACAGAAACATAAGAACCAGCAACCTACAGACTGAACAGAGGAACCAACAACCTCTAGACTGAACAGAGAAACCAGTGGTCTATTAGCAACAGGACAGGCAAATTATACATTAATGAGACTCACAAAACACACAACAATATTATAGTTCTTGTTATTGAGAACCACATTACCTTTTGTCACTTGTAACTTGACAGCTACAGAGAGGACCTGCAGTCAACCAGCACCAGTCTCAGTAATAAATAGTCTTCGGAAAGGAACAAATGAACCAGTAGCTCAAGGCGCAAACAAATGAATTTGCAGGATCCGCACAACTGGTACACGAGAGACTAAACAAATAAATCACCAGAAAATATTTACAAATGAGACTCAATTATCATCCTAGTCAAGATAAAAAATCTTTTAATTTTGGACTCATTTCGGTACCACGTTGATTTTTTTGTTGTTGCTATAGAGTCGGTTTCTATGGGGCTTGATGTACAAACAGCAATTTTAACTGTGTTCCGCTCTTTAACTACACCTTGCTGAAATTGTTACCCTACTTTCATCTTTTTTTTTTACGTGGCTTGTATCAATATGCGGTTGCTAAAGCAACCATTAATACCTAGGCCCGGATGTTTTGCTACATGCACGTAATCATGGCTGTTTGTAGTGAGAACGCGAGCTCTTTACAGTTGAGATCCCTGGAGACTACGATCGCAGTATTGAAGAGCAAAAGGCCTCGCGCCCTTGCATTGGAACAAAAGCAAGATATTCTCGTCGCATACCACTCACTGCAAGCCGGAGATTCCGTTGGAAGACCCAGAACAGAAGCGAAAGGAAAACTACCAACAGCGGGTAGCTGCATTACTCGGTTATTCGGCAAAAAAAGTCGGGCTGGTGTATCGTGATTGGCATCATCAGCTGGAGATTTAAGTAGCCATGCCACCCACCAATCGTCTTCCTAAACAACAGCACATACCCAAGTCGAATGACGTTCTCCTTGCTGTGCGTACCCTTGTGCGAGAGAAGCGCTCAAGGAACGAACGGGTCTCGCAATGTGTTACATCTGCTAAGCAGGCTAGTTGTGGACGATCAGGACCCCAAAGCTTATGCCTCGTCATTGCGCTGTGATTGCTTTAGCAACCGCAGATTGATACAAGCCATGTAAAAAAAAGGTGAAAGTAGGGTAACAATTTCAGAAAGGTGTAGTTAAAGAGCGGAACACAGTTTAAAGGTGCAAAAAAATTGCTGTTCGTATCGCAAGCCCCATAGAAACCTGACTATATAGAAAATAATCAATGTGGTACCGAAATGAGTCCAAAATATGGAATTATAAGAATTAATGGTCTTATATCTTGAAAAATTCAAGTTCTACACAGCGATAAAATCATATAAATACTTAATTCCAATATCGCAGATAAAAAAATACTATCCATCGATGCATGGACCTGGATATAGCTGCTTCACAAGACTACCACATTTCTATATACTTCCTCGATGCTGTAGATGGTTATGTGGAAATCGCTTATTTTGATGCCTAATTCAGCATACATTCAAAAATATTAGAATTCGAGGTAAATCTGCTCAAAGTTTCAAAGTTGAAATGTACAAGCACACTAGTACCATTTACGTTCATTAATACCGTAAAGTACCACAAATAAGCTCCGCCCCCTCCACCCCCAACAATAAAAAGTTTAAACGTGCGCATCTCCTTAACCTCGAAAGTCTCAAACGTGTTCAGCATTTCAGAAACAAAATGGTACCTGTACATGATTATGAAAAAAGTTACACAGAAGCATTCGCGATTAAGTAGATACGGACATTTAAACATGAGCCATTTTCTATTGTTGGGGACAATAGGGGGGGGGGGGGGGGGGGGGGGGGGAAGCTTATTCGTGGTACTTTGCGGTATATAGGAGTAGTAGAAACAAAGTAGATGATGCAATGCAATTCACAAAGTAGACATATAGATAACATCCATTATTCTTATTCCTTCAATAAGCTACTATTATGCACACAAGAATATCTTTGTGGCAAACCACAGAACCTATACAAACTCTCTCTGGGGATTAAGTGCTATTTCACACACAATGGTCCAAGATGTCACTGGACCTGGTACAGACACAGACCCAAACAAATATAAGAGACCAAACACACAATGCACTACAACATAAATACCTAGGTAAATACTAATCAAGGGACTAGGAGGTTGAATGTCAAATGCACACCCACAGACAGTGACTTAGTATTGAAATCCCACCAATTATGGAAATAGAATACTATCCATGTCGTGCCCTGAGATACAACCATTTGGTAGACTTTGGCCATCACATTTGAAGTGGGGTGGCAATCATTCCCCTACAGCAGGCAGACTATCCAGTTCCCCTTTAACTCTTTCCCCACTTCAATGAAAATTGCATACCTGAAGCAACCCACTATCGAAGTTCTAGCATGAGCCCTTTGAAAACGTTCAGTGCTAAGTGATGAAGCAGAAATAAGTGCTCAATCCAACTGTGCGAAAAGGAAAAGGTTAGGTTATTTAACTCTTTCGCAGGCAACAGCGCAATATTGCGCCGCAGCTGCTTATGAATGAAGCCACATTTTACCTACTATTACTGTTTTGGACTCAACAACACATTTTCAGAGGATAAGTTTTGTTACTCATCAAATTCGCAGGAGTCATTTACAAGAACATTTTCCAGCAACGCTATTCCTCACAATACCGGAATACATGTAATTACCAACGCCCACGAAACAGTGAATATGCACTGCAACATGCACTAAAAACCAAAAGGATTTTAATCCCACTCCCCACCTTAAAATTAATCCCCATAAATAAATGTATTAACACTCATCTGCCTTATATTGTCAATCGTATGACTTCAGTGGGTGACCATGAGTGCAGAGAAGGGTGACCATGAGTGCAGAGAAGGTGACCATGAGTGGCAGAGAAGGTGACCATGAGTGCAGAGAAGGTGACCATGAGTGGCAGAGAAGGTGACCATGAGTGCAGAGAAGGGTGGCCATGAGTAGGGTACATGATATAGAGATTAGGGTGGTACAATTAAACATGGAATGACCTTACTTAGTTCAGCTAGACATCTGCCTAGTAAGCATCACTACAAACTAAACAACTCACCTTGTAGAGTTTAGTGAGGACCTAAATCGGTAAACCAGTAGAAGCCAGTCGTATATACAAGTATACACAAAGATCAACAGTGGAAGTCTGTGAGGATCAGGAGAGGTAATTTTAACACACATCACATATACAGACAACATAACATACATGTATCCTAACCTTCTCCTCCCCTTTCCCAAAGAGACATAATTTGAATACCCGTACACAAGCCTAGTACTTTTTACCACTATAGACCAGTCTCATTCCCCTCCTAGACATACCCCAGCCTCTCTAGACATCATCACAGGTCTATTTTACATGGTTGTAACCTCTTAGAGGCCAGTAGAGATACAGACAAAACAGCAGTCAAGCCTCCTGACAGGAACAGAGGAACCAGCAACCTTCCGACTGAACCAAGAAACCAGTAGTCACGATACAGAAACACAGGAACCAGCAACCCACAGACTGAACAGAGGAACCAGTAGTCACCAAACAGGAACAGAGGATCCACCAACCTCCAGACTGAACAGGGAAACCAACAACCTCTAGACTGAACAGTGGTCTATTAGCAAACAAGACAGGCAAATTATACATTAATAAGACTCACAAAACACACGTAGTGCTTGTGAGAACCACATTACCTTTTGTATCACTTTTTACTTGATAGCCAGCTAGAGAGGACTGCAGTCAACCAGGCACTAGTTTCAGCAATAAATAGTCTTCAGACAGGAACAAATGGACCAGTAGCTCAAGGCGCAAACAATCAGTTGACAGGATCCGCACAACTGGTACACTCAAGACTAGACAAATAAAGCAGTAATCACAAGAAAATACAAAAGGGACTAAATCAATTGTCATCCTAAAGAGATCACAACCAACATGAGTGAACAGAAGGAAATGTAGAGGTGAAGGCTCTCAAGCCACATTAATCTGTTCAGTTCAGTTTAGGTAGCAACCGTACTAGATGGTTCTGTATTACTCAACAAAACAGGTAAACATACAATGTTTTCCACCTTCACCTAAGCGTTTCCAAAGCCTACCAAATGTTGGCACAACAATGAACATGGATAGTGTCCTATTCCCTTAGCTGGGTGGGATTTCAGTACTAAATCAGTGTTTGTGGGTGTGTTAAGTTGGACATTCAACCTCCTAGTCCCTTGACTAGTTATTATGCCCTTGCACACCAGCTCTATGCCATGGATGCAGAACATCCGCTGTGCTCTGGCGTTTTTACTTTGTGATGTGTTATATACATGTGAGTGGGTCAGGTAGAAACACGACATGTTCCCCCCCCCCCCCCCCCCCCCCCCCCCCCAGAAGTCAAAATTCAGTTTTCTCTTGAAAACCTTTCCTTTATCATCTAAGAATGGGATACACCTACATAAACCCAACCTTGGAGAACCCTATACGAGAGCATCATATCTAGACCGTACTCCTGTGGCAAGCTTTTATTTTGCGACCCCATGAAGAAGTTGTCCCGCTTACATTGCACAGTGGCATACAAGCTACGCTACAGGCACAACTCTTTATCTTTTTTGCTTCTGGCTGTGGCGCATGCCCTCCTGATACTGCGATTTCACTCTCAGAGTCAGACTCGCGATGGTCGACATTATGTCTTCCCACGTCCGTTTGTAAGGTGCTCTGGCGTGGCCTCGAACAAATTAGCGGCGTTTTGGCTTAGCTACTAGAGACTTAGGACCAGCCATTTTGAACAATTTCAATCATTGGGCTATTCCATTATTTAACCGTACACCCCTACAGATGACAATAATTGCAAACTTATACCCCCGGGACAATATATAAAAAGCACCCCTGGACAAGCTTATATTATACCTCTACCCCCCCAGGGACAGATTTGTAAATGCCCCCTGGACGAGCT
>JABACO010000194.1:33890-60244 GCA_013339895.1 Ephydatia muelleri | reverse complement strand
ACAAGTTTTCCAGACATGAGCTGGCCACACTTGTGGTTAGCTATGTCAACTAGTGTGTGTGTTTCAAGGGAAAAGCTCATCTTGCTGGCATCCTGGTAAGTACCCTTTTTTTTTTTGTTTTGGTGGAGCGTTTTATAGATCTTCCATTGTTTTGTTGTGTTTTTGGAGCATCAGGTTAATGTGATAGTGGTATGTCGATTACATTCTGGGAAGAGCAGTGCTATCATGTTCTTAATGAATGATCAACACAATATCGATGGTCACCAGCGTAACTTCTCTTTGATACGTTGCATTCTGTATGTTGGTTAGTGCACACTGTGTATAAGGGGCGACAATTCTCAGCATGTAATACAACATCTGCACACACCCCAGGGAGTAGTGGCACAGCAATATTCCTCTTGGGATGAACCAGACAACACTTTTAAAACTGAAACTGGTTTGTGAGAATCTCTTCATGTTCTACACAGAGCCAGCTAGTACTACCTCGTGAGGCAGTGTGGGAAGTTTACAGTGTGGACCAATTAACAGAGACCGTCAACTGGTCCAAACTTGACCTCGACCTCATCAGAAAGCATGCGTAGTCCATGCAGCAGTCAGTAGTACTGGTAACTTTATTCATCTTGAGGCACATCAGGGCTGTTTACTGTGTGGTGATGTGTTGCCAGGTTTGCAGCTGCTGGCATCCAGGAACCTGTTGTCAAGAGGATGAACACACCAGAGGTGAGCAGCCAGGGTATTCAATGGTTTAGTAGGTAACCATGGCACCAAAGGCCTGCTGACACACAGGGTGCAAATGGTCATATTTTGCATTGGATGGGGGCGTGGTTGCAGCTGTTATTCATTAAAAACCCAATTTCAATTGATTAAATGCGGAATTGGGATCTAAAAACGAACGGTACGTGCTACTTGTTTGTAGGCCTACTGTATACTAATGTAGAACGCCTGTGCGTTCCCCGCCCCCCCCCCCCCCCCGTACCTATATAGGCCTAGTCGAGTTGAATAGGTATGTGGAGATAGTGATGGGACTACCAACGACAGAAACCGTATCATAAGTTTGAACGAGATGAACTGTACTCCGAACGTTATGTATGCTTACACTAACCGTAGCACGAGGCCTACTATATGGGGATGGAAGAGAAGTGATTAGGGTGGGACGAACTCTTATTTTAGGTTTACGCGACTCAGCGAAGCTGAATCTGACGTCAAATTCCACCCGTCTGTCTTGACAAAAAAAGTGTTTTAATAAACTACTACACACCTTAAGGGGGCGCCTATACAAATCGCGCCTAGTGTCTTACATGGGAGCCTGCGACCACGCGCCGAGTGTCATGCTAGATTGGCACACATACTTGAGTCGTTGAATAAGCTTGCCACACACGCTCTTGAGTAAGTGCTTGACCGCGCGCAGAAGGGGTTAATATCCAAAAGTACAAAAAAATTAATAATAAATTAGGTTTACGGTGTAAATTATGTGATCGATTTCAATTTTGTGCTGCAAACGCACTCCGTTTGTACTTTGTGTTGATGGGCCATTTGGTTGGGAAGCAACTTTCTGCTTCAAGTGGGGAAATTGCATGGAGAAATGACTGGTTGGTTGAGAACAAGAACAACTGACGTGCATGGGCACAGCCTGCCATATTTCGACCTCTATGGAGGTCGCGAGCGTATGGTTTCGCACCTAATACATCAGGTAATCTATGGGTTTCAAATCTACGAGTAATTACGGCAATAGTGTCCAATCCTTTTCATATTCCTCTTCGTCGTCGCAGAGATAATATATATATCTATATATTATCTCTGGTCGTCGTCTCTGTGTCCTTTTCTTTCACTATCAAGGTGGTCAGAGCCAAATTCCACAGTGACTTGTTTTGATTCAGAAAAAGCAGCGTCTCCTTTGATTACCACAATATGCGGTGGAGGGGAGACGGGGACGGGGACGAGTAAGGGGAGGGGAGGGGAGGAGAAGGGATGAGTGCGGAGCACTGGATTCAATCGATAAGACACGCGCGTAACCCTTGTAATTCTAGTCCATTAATATATTGATATTCTCAACCAATCCAGTATAATTGTAATTGGTATTGTCAAACGAATCAGTACAATGTAGTATTTTGTAGTACATGTATATCTTATGTACAATGTATTGTTGCGCAACCTGCTCCATTTATTTCTAGCTATGCTACAAGGCGCGCCACGTCGAAGGCATATGCCGTCCATGCGTGCAATCGAATCAATCGTTTTATAATCTTAATGAATTATTTATTAAAGGCATGCAATTTTTGCGCATGCGTAGTAGTGGTGATGTTTGGTAGATATTATCGAGTGTAACTTGTTTACACAACCCTTGTCTTTCTTTGTTCAGGTTTGTCTCATCGCCTGAGAGGTCTGAATTCAACGGAAAGACAGGTTCGGATAGAAACTAAGCGTTTTGTCTTGTGGGGTGAATGACCTAAAGTGGTGGGCTATAATAGACTATAAGAGATAGTACCTTGAGCTTTGAACTTAATTTGATTCATGGCTGCCTCCGGATGTTGTCTTTGCTTGCCTTCGGATGTGCTATCAAATTCCTCCTCTCTAAGCGTAAAGGGTCCAATTCGCCCACTCCCTCTTAACCAGAAACGAGATTCATTTTGTTGTTGTTCACTCAAAGCACTACTCTTATAATTACGTCAAGTGGCTGTCGGTACTTACCTTAAGGGGCAAGTTGTGGTCTTCAAGTGTATACAGTAAACCCCTATCCATGACTGTCATTAGCTTTCCATAAGAATACAGTACATGTGGGCAGCAAAAACAACATTTACACAGTCGAGAAAATAGCTAACTCAACATACACGTGTGAGCGGTTCGAGTCCCCCTATTCCAATGTTAACGCGGTTCAAAGCTTATTGAACATGTGTGTCGCTATGCGTAATGGGCTATTCCATTATTTAATCATATATGACAATAAATGGTGTCCAGGGGGGTGTAGGGAATATGTCCCGGGGGGTGGTCATTTAAATGCCTGTCCCCGGAGGGTAGGGGGGGGGGGGGGGTTAGAAGGCATAATAGAAGCTTGTCCAGGGGAGTGGAACAACATAGAAGATTGTCCAGGGGGGTGGGGCAAAACAGAAGCTCGTCCAGGGGGCATTTACAAATCTGTCCCTGGGGGGGTAGAGGTATAATATAAGCTTGTCCAGGGGTGCTTTTTATATATTGTCCCGGGGGTATAAGTTTGCAATTATTGTCATCTGTAGGGGTGTACGGTTAAATAATGGAATAGCCCAATGATTGAAATTGTTCAAAATGGCTGGTCCTAAGTCTCTAGTAGCTAAGCCAAAACGCCGCTAATTTGTTCGAGGCCACGCCAGAGCACCTTACAAACGGACGTGGGAAGACATAATGTCGACCATCGCGAGTCTGACTCTGAGAGTGAAATCGCAGTATCAGGAGGGCATGCGCCACAGCCAGAAGCAAAAAAGATAAAGAGTTGTGCCTGTAGCGTAGCTTGTATGCCACTGTGCAATGTAAGCGGGACAACTTCTTCATGGGGTCGCAAAATAAAAGCTTGCCACAGGAGTACGGTCTAGATATGATGCTCTCTTATAGGGTTCTCCAAGGTTGGGTTTATGTAGGTGTATCCCATTCTTAGATGATAAAGGAAAGGTTTTCAAGAGAAAACTGAATTTTGACTTCTGGGGGGGGGGGGGGGGGGGGGGGGGGAACATGTCGTGTTTCTACCTGACCCACTCACATGTATATAACACATCACAAAGTAAAAACGCCAGAGCACAGCGGATGTTCTGCATCCATGGCATAGAGCTGGTGTGCAAGGGCATAATAACTAGTCAAGGGACTAGGAGGTTGAATGTCCAACTTAACACACCCACAAACACTGATTTAGTACTGAAATCCCACCCAGCTAAGGGAATAGGACACTATCCATGTTCATTGTTGTGCCAACATTTGGTAGGCTTTGGAAACGCTTAGGTGAAGGTGGAAAACATTGTATGTTTACCTGTTTTGTTGAGTAATACAGAACCATCTAGTACGGTTGCTACCTAAACTGAACTGAACAGATTAATGTGGCTTGAGAGCCTTCACCTCTACATTTCCTTCTGTTCACTCATGTTGGTTGTGATCTCTTTAGGATGACAATTGATTTAGTCCCTTTTGTATTTTCTTGTGATTACTGCTTTATTTGTCTAGTCTTGAGTGTACCAGTTGTGCGGATCCTGTCAACTGATTGTTTGCGCCTTGAGCTACTGGTCCATTTGTTCCTGTCTGAAGACTATTTATTGCTGAAACTAGTGCTGGTTGACTGCAGTCCTCTCTAGCTGGCTATCAAGTAAAAAGTGATACAAAAGGTAATGTGGTTCTCACAAGCACTACGTGTGTTTTGTGAGTCTCATTAATATAATTTGCCTGTCTTGTTTGCTAATAGACCACTGTTCAGTCTAGAGGTTGTTGGTTTCCCTGTTCAGTCTGGAGGTTGGTGGATCCTCTGTTCCTGTTTGGTGACTACTGGTTCCTCTGTTCAGTCTGTGGGTTGCTGGTTCCTGTGTTTCTGTATCGTGACTACTGGTTTCTTGGTTCAGTCGGAAGGTTGCTGGTTCCTCTGTTCCTGTCAGGAGGCTTGACTGCTGTTTTGTCTGTATCTCTACTGGCCTCTAAGAGGTTACAACCATGTAAAATAGACCTGTGATGATGTCTAGAGAGGCTGGGGTATGTCTAGGAGGGGAATGAGACTGGTCTATAGTGGTAAAAAGTACTAGGCTTGTGTATGGGTATTCAAATTATGTCTCTTTGGGAAAGGGGAGGAGAAGGTTAGGATACATGTATGTTATGTTGTCTGTATATGTGATGTGTGTTAAAATTACCTCTCCTGATCCTCACAGACTTCCACTGTTGATCTTTGTGTATACTTGTATATACGACTGGCTTCTACTGGTTTACCGATTTAGGTCCTCACTAAAATCTACAAGGTGAGTTGTTTAGTTTGTAGTGATGCTTACTAGGCAGATGTCTAGCTGAACTAAGTAAGGTCATTCCATGTTTAATTGTACCACTCTAATCTCTATATCATGTACCCTACTCATGGCCACCCTTCTCTGCACTCATGGTCACCTTCTCTGCCACTCATGGTCACCTTCTCTGCACTCATGGTCACCTTCTCTGCCACTCATGGTCACCTTCTCTGCACTCATGGTCACCCTTCTCTGCACTCATGGTCACCCACTGAAGTCATACGATTGACAATATAAGGCAGATGAGTGTTAATACATTTATTTATGGGGATTAATTTTATAGGTGGGGAGTGGGATTAAAATCCTTTTGGTTTTTAGTGCATGTTGCAGTGCATATTCACTGTTTCGTGGGCGTTGGTAATTACATGTATTCCGGTATTGTGAGGAATAGCGTTGCGGGAAAATGTTCTTGTAAATGACTCCTGCGAATTTGATGAGTAACAAAACTTATCCTCTGAAAATGTGTTGTTGAGTCCAAAACAGTAATAGTAGGTAAAATGTGGCTTCATTCATAAGCAGCTGCGGCGCAATATTGCGCTGTTGCCTGCGAAAGAGTTAAATAACCTAACCTTTTCCTTTTCGCACAGTTGGATTGAGCACTTATTTCTGCTTCATCACTTAGCACTGAACGTTTTCAAAGGGCTCATGCTAGAACTTCGATAGTGGGTTGCTTCAGGTATGCAATTTTCATTGAAGTGGGGAAAGAGTTAAAGGGGAACTGGATAGTCTGCCTGCTGTAGGGGAATGATTGCCACCCCACTTCAAACATGATGGCCAAAACCTACCAAATGGTTGTATCTCAGGGCACAACATGGATAGTATTCTATTTCCATAATTGGTGGGATTTCAATACTAAGTCACTGTCTGTGGGCGTGTATTTGACATTCAACCTCCTAGTCCCTTGATTAGTATTTACCTAGGTATTTATGTTATAGTGCATTGTGTGTTTGGTCTCTTATATTTGTTTGGGTCTGTGTCTGTACCAGGTCCAGTGACATCTTGGACCATTGTGTGTGAAATAGCACTTAATCCCCAGAGAGAGTTTGTATAGGTTCTGTGGTTTGCCACAAAGATATTCTTGTGTGCATAATAGTAGCTTATTGAAGGAATAAGAATAATGGATGTTATCTATATGTCTACTTTGTGAATTGCATTGCATCATCTACTTTGTTTCTACTACTCCTATATACCGCAAAGTACCACGAATAAGCTTCCCCCCCCCCCCCCCCCCCCCCTATTGTCCCCAACAATAGAAAATGGCTCATGTTTAAATGTCCGTATCTACTTAATCGCGAATGCTTCTGTGTAACTTTTTTCATAATCATGTACAGGTACCATTTTGTTTCTGAAATGCTGAACACGTTTGAGACTTTCGAGGTTAAGGAGATGCGCACGTTTAAACTTTTTATTGTTGGGGGTGGAGGGGGCGGAGCTTATTTGTGGTACTTTACGGTATTAATGAACGTAAATGGTACTAGTGTGCTTATACATTTCAACTTTGAAACTTTGAGCAGATTTACCTCGAATTCTAATATTTTTGAATGTATGCTGAATTAGGCATCAAAATAAGCGATTTCCACATAACCATCTACAGCATCGAGGAAGTATATAGAAATGTGGTAGTCTTGTGAAGCAGCTATATCCAGGTCCATGCATCGATGGATAGTATTTTTTTTATCTGCGATATTGGAATTAAGTATTTATATGATTTTATCGCTGTGTAGAACTTGAATTTTTCAAGATATAAGACCATTAATTCTTATAATTCCATATTTTGGACTCATTTCGGTACCACATTGATTATTTTCTATATAGTCAGGTTTCTATGGGGCTTGCGATACGAACAGCAATTTTTTTGCACCTTTAAACTGTGTTCCGCTCTTTAACTACACCTTTCTGAAATTGTTACCCTACTTTCACCTTTTTTTTACATGGCTTGTATCAATCTGCGGTTGCTAAAGCAATCACAGCGCAATGACGAGGCATAAGCTTTGGGGTCCTGATCGTCCACAACTAGCCTGCTTAGCAGATGTAACACATTGCGAGACCCGTTCGTTCCTTGAGCGCTTCTCTCGCACAAGGGTACGCACAGCAAGGAGAACGTCATTCGACTTGGGTATGTGCTGTTGTTTAGGAAGACGATTGGTGGGTGGCATGGCTACTTAAATCTCCAGCTGATGATGCCAATCACGATACACCAGCCCGACTTTTTTGCCGAATAACCGAGTAATGCAGCTACCCGCTGTTGGTAGTTTTCCTTTCGCTTCTGTTCTGGGTCTTCCAACGGAATCTCCGGCTTGCAGTGAGTGGTATGCGACGAGAATATCTTGCTTTTGTTCCAATGCAAGGGCGCGAGGCCTTTTGCTCTTCAATACTGCGATCGTAGTCTCCAGGGATCTCAACTGTAAAGAGCTCGCGTTCTCACTACAAACAGCCATATTTAATTGATTACGTGCATGTAGCAAAACATCCGGGCCTAGGTATTAATGGTTGCTTTAGCAACCGCATAGTGATACAAGCCACGTAAAAAAAAAAGATGAAAGTAGGGTAACAATTTCAGCAAGGTGTAGTTAAAGAGCGGAACACAGTTAAAATTGCTGTTTGTACATCAAGCCCCATAGAAACCGACTATAGCAACAACAAAAAAATCAACGTGGTACCGAAATGAGTCCAAAATTAAAAGATTTTTTTATCTTGACTAGGATGATAATTGAGTCTCATTTGTAAATATTTTCTGGTGATTTATTTGTTTAGTCTCTCGTGTACCAGTTGTGCGGATCCTGCAAATTCATTTGTTTGCGCCTTGAGCTACTGGTTCATTTGTTCCTTTCCGAAGACTATTTATTACTGAGACTGGTGCTGGTTGACTGCAGGTCCTCTCTGTAGCTGTCAAGTTACAAGTGACAAAAGGTAATGTGGTTCTCAATAACAAGAACTATAATATTGTTGTGTGTTTTGTGAGTCTCATTAATGTATAATTTGCCTGTCCTGTTGCTAATAGACCACTGGTTTCTCTGTTCAGTCTAGAGGTTGTTGGTTCCTCTGTTCAGTCTGTAGGTTGCTGGTTCTTATGTTTCTGTATCGTGACTACTGGTTTCTTGGTTCAGTCGGAAGGTTGCTGGTTCCTCTGTTCCTGTCAGGAGGCTTGACTGCTGTTTTGTCCGTATCTCTACTGGCCTCTAAGAAGTTAAAACCATGTAAAATAGACGTGTGATGATGTCTAGAGAGGCTGGGGTATGTCTAGGAGGGGAATGAGACTGGTCTATAGTGGTAAAAAGTACTAGGCTTGTATATGGGTGGGTGGTGTTCACGTGTCTGTTTGGGAAAGGGGAGGAGAAGGTTAGGATATGTTGTGCTGACTGTATATGGGATGTGTGTTATTTATCCACTAACCTCTCCTGATCCTCACAGACTTCCACTGTTGATCTTTGTGTATACTTGTATATCAATATACAAAATATGTTTTTGGGTTATAACTCTATACTTAATTGAAGGATTTTCGGTGATTTAGTGAAATAACAATGGTGAGAGTAATTATTTGCATCAACCATTTGAAACAAACTCACTGCATGACTTGTGCAGCTGTTACACAAGCAAAAGGTTCGTTACAGAAGTGCTACTTTTTAGGTATAATCATTGCTGGGTGTTAAAGCAGTGTGTTCTGATGGACCTTGTAACTTTTAAGCAACGAAAACAAGTTATAACGTATCCTTACAGTCATGTCCAACCAATCATAATAGGCCTTCACATGTCTACTGTTCTCTGCACTCATGGCCACCCTTCTCTACACACATGGTCACCCTTCTCTGCACTCATGGTCACCCTTCTCTGCACTCATGGTCACCGTTTTCTGCACTTATGGTTACCTCTGCAGTCATGGTCACCTTCGCTGCATGGTCACCTCTGCACTCATGGTCACCTCTGCACTCAGTCACCCTTTTCTGCACTCATGGTCACCTCTGCACTCAGTCACCCTTTTCTGCACTCATGGTCACCCTTTTCTGCACTCAATTTTTACCATATATGGTGAAAATTGGTAGTGAATATTATCTCAGCAACAACCTCTCTTGATACGCCACTGCTAGATTTGTTGTATCAGGCTCATCCATTATAGTAGGAGTAAAGCAGCCAGACAGTGACAGTGTCTATATATGAATGTGGGTTTGACCGTTTGATAAGCAAGCTTGTTGAAGGGAATTGAATATAATTTGGTTTAATGATATGTCTGTTAGCCTTTTAGAGTCTCACAATGGAAGAAAACCAGAGAGTTACATTGCATTTTAGAGGAAAGAAACGAGCACTTCCTTTATCTAATGATGAGGATATAAAATATATTCCACGATCTCTACTGGAAAGGCACTTCAGCTCAGCAATTGGGATACACTACATCGATCAGTAAGTTTTATTCTGTGTAACTGAAAAATGCAAAATCTTAAAATATTGCAGGGAAAATGTTGAGCAGGTTCTTAAAGATGAAAATGAGAAAATAATTTTTCCTGACAATTGGAGGGATTTAGAGTTTCACGTCACTGAGCCAGAAGGAGAGGGTAAGTACCATCCATCCATCCATCCATCCATCCATCCATCCATCCATCCATCCATCCATCCATCCATCCATCCATCCATCCATCCATCCATCCATCCATCCATCCATCCATCCATCCATCCATCCATCCATCCATCCATCCATCCATCCATCCATCCATCCATCCATCCATCCATCCATCCATCCATCCATCCATCCATCCATCCATCCATCCATCCATCCATCCATCCATCCATCCATCCATCCATCCATCCATCCATCCATCCATCCATCCATCCATCCATCCATCCATCCATCCATCCATCCATCCATCCATCCATCCATCCATCCATCCATCCATCCATCCATCCATCCATCCATCCATCCATCCATCCATCCATCCATCCATCCATCCATCCATCCATCCATCCATCCCCATCCATCCATCCATCCATCCATCCATCCATCCATCCATCCATCCATCCATCCATCCATCCATCCATCCATCCATCCATCCATCCATCCATCCATCCATCCCTCCATCCATCCATCCATCCATCCATCCATCCTCCATCCATCCATCCTCCCTCCATCCATCCATCCATCCATCCATCCATCCATCCATCCATCCATCCATCCATCCATCCATCCATCCATCCATCCATCCATCCATCCATCCATCCATCCATCCATCCATCCATCCCATCCATCCATCCATCCATCCCTCCCCCCCTCCCTCCCCCCCCTCCCATCCCCATCCCTCCATCCCCCCCTCCATCCCTCCATCCCTCCATCCCTCCATCCCTCCATCCCTCCATCCTCCATCCATCCATCCCTCCATCCCTCCATCCCTCCATCCCTCCCATCCCTCCATCCCTCCCTCCCTCCCTCCCTCCCTCCCTCCTCCCTCCCTCCCTCCTCCCTCCTCCCTCCCTCCCTCCCTCCCTCCCTCCCTCCCTCCCTCCCTCCCTCCCTCCCTCCCTCCCTCCCTCCCTCCCTCCCTCCCTCCCTCCCTCCCTCCCTCCCTCCCTCCCTCCCCTCCCTCCCTCCCTCCCTCCCTCCCTCCCTCCCCTTCCCTCCCCTTCCCTCCCCTTCCCTCCCCTTCCCTTCCCTTCCCTCCCCTTCCCTTCCCTCCATCCATCAATCCATACATTAATTGTTTATCAACAACCACACCCAAACAAGTACTCCTTATTATCATCATTCATCATCATCATTTAGTGTCATCATCATATGGTATATTATTCTGTGGTTACACAATTTTTGTCTGTTGTCTGTGCAGCACTAGTGAAAATTCCAACAGTTACAGCAGCACTTTCTTATTGTTCCTCCAAAAGTTCTCATGAAGCTACAATTATCAATACTAGACCATTCAGCATCCTGCAAGATAAAAATATGTTGAAAAAAGTCTACTCATTTCCTCGACCCCGGTATTGGTCAGATAGCATGGAATGTCATAGTGAGAGCGATGTTTCAACTCTAGTAAAAGTGTTTTTGTCTTATGTTCTGACCGCTTTGGGACTGAGCAATGAACTTGTCATAGCCAGTGAAGTTTCTGTATTTCAATCGCGTCCTGATTTGTGGTTGCTGCGCAAGGTATTTTCATCAGGACATTCAATTCCTATTGGTGTTCTGGAAGTGAAGAAGCCTGGTACCGATTTGGACAACCAGCGAATGCATGGCCAGCTCTTTGACTATTTGCTAATGCTAAAGTCAAGTTTCAATCTCAACATTGCATTAGGCATATTGACCAATTTTAATGAATGGCAGGTTTTATGGCTGCCTGACGGTGATGTTGAACAGCCTGTTACCACATTTGAACAACGACCAACATCTCCACCTCTACTTGCTACTAGTCAGCCATCACAAGAGTGTGATGATATTCCTACACATGATATTTCTGTTGGTCAGAATGCAGCTGATGGATATGTGACAGAGGGTTTAGAATCTGAATGCAGCAATGTATGTAGTAATGAGTCGGAGAAAGTACTACCTAGAGTATGTAGTGGAACACGTATCGTACGAAATATTAATCCGGTGGAGGTACTATCACTGATTGTAACCACCATACATAAAATGCTTCAAACAAAGGTTTTGACTACAGCACAAATCTCCTCATCAAAGGTGTATTTTCAACTTACTGAAAAATCATGGCATTGGGTGACTTGTCCATGGAAAGATGCTGACACCCTGAAGTATGATGAGATGCCTTCAACTAATACAAAGAAATTTTACCTTTTGAAACCACTAGGGAGGGGGATACAAAGCTCAGTGTGGTTAGCATGTACAAAATCACTAAAAGTATGTGCTGTTAAATTTTATCATGCCAAGCACATAGCAGTAAAGGACGTGGCAATGAAAGAGGAAACAATGTGGAAGACACTTGGATTCACTAAATCACATTTCGCCACATTGCAGAATAGGGATTGTCTTATCATGCCATATATGAAGCCATGCAGTCAAATAATTCTTCATGGCTTTTATGACATGGCTAAAACAGCAATTGAAGAATTGTCCAAGAAGCAATTATATCACAACGACATTAAGATTGAGAACATGGGCTACTACTTTGATAAAAACAAAAAAGTATGCATAGGACTTTTAGATGTGGGATCCATTGTCCAGTCTGAAGAAGAGAAAGTCACAACCATGTTACATCAACTCCAGTTAATAATGGAAACCATATCTAAGTATCCTTCTACTCCAAGTACACCTGCAAGGGCATTATTACACACCAGACATTCATAAGTCCAATATTGTTTTACCTAGCTGTTGTGTTGTATGAGTATATGTACATGTGTATTGTATGTATATAATTGTGTTGTGTATGGTTAATTATGGTTTCAAACAAAAACCAGTTTTGACAAAATCAAACATCTGTGTACACATCAAACATCTGTACAGTCTGCCCTCCTTATAAGCACACCACTTTATCAGCTCTTTCCCTCCTTATAAGCTCAGGGGTGTGTACCTAAATTAATTCATAACCTGGGGCAAAGGACAGTGTGTCTAGTCTTTTACAGTTTGTGGGAACATCTTTTCAGAGGAGGATGTTTGCAGGACAAAATCCAGCGTTTGACGCGTAATTAAATTACGAATTTCATCGTACACGGCGTGAGTCTATGTCGTATGCGGGTCCGCATAACGCACCGATATTCGTCGAAACTCGTCTGTGCACGGAAAGTATGCAGCCGTATATACGCGTCGTATGCTGATTCAGCATAACACCCAAAATGGACACTTCGACAATACTAGGTACAGTGACATTTTTTTCAAATCGTTATTTAAGGCACATAATATACATCATTGGAAAGAGCAAAAAATATACATTCCAGCGATATCTTTATAGTGATTAGTTTCGTTGCGAGCACCACGCTATTCCAAATATGTAATATGAAATGATCGCGAATGTACGTGAGTTAATGGGAACCGCGAAACAATGAAAAACTGCCCGGTTGAGTTTATAATCAGTGCAGAGATGCAACTAAGTGCAAAGACTTAACCAAAACGTTAAGTTACGATGACTCACTCATAACATACAGAGAGATGCATTGAAATCTGCTCCTATAAGTCATTTACACTTACCATTGGTATTAAAGTTAAGGAAGGTTATTCTGTCAAATTGGTATCATCGCTGTATGCACTGAATCATGGTACAAAGTGGTGAAATATACACAAATCACTAATAGTACAATAATACACAATGCAAAACAAATATCCCATTATAACAACACAACACTATGTACAATGCAACATTATTCATGTATTAAGTTCACTTAAGGTAAGGTCACCAGCAATGTAATCTGCTAACAGCCCATATACTGTCATTGTAACGTTCTCCCCATCTTCTTCATCTTCATCTGATCCAGTAGAATACAATGACTTTAGGAACTTTTGACTTTGTTAAAGGTTTCACACTTACTACATGTCCATTATAGAGTACATTCTTCTCGTTCACATACCAAAGGTGTTTGAAGTAGAGACCAAGTATGGAGGATGTATCTGACAAACGTTTAATATAATACTTACTTGATGAGGTGAAAGTTCAGGAAACTCATTCAGCAAGTTATGCTCCATCTCTACAACACAGCGTAACTTTTTTTCAATGCTTCTCCTGAAGGTATCTTCCTTCTTTTGATTTTTCACTTTTTGTCGTTGCTCTTGCAGTCTTGCAATGTTTTTCTCATGCACTTGGAATGCATGTTGTACTTTTTTACTCTGTTTTATACAAAATGTCACAATCCTATGTTGTTCTTCCAGTGGAAGAGAACACAACCATAGCAGTGTTTTGTTTAACTTACTTTTAACTTTACTATCTAAAAATCCCACCTTCATACTTTTTGCTTTCCTAAAAAGGTAATCTGCGAGTCCAAGTGTGTGTTCAGCGAACATGTTATGAACAGGTGCAGAAAGTGTTTGCCAAGCTATTGATGGATCAAGGTGTGCCAAACTTCCTTCATAATATTCATATAGTTGTTTTTGTACCACTAGCTGATGCGTGTGGATTTTGCTTCTTTGTCACTGATTCATTAAAAGGTAAATCAAATTTCAGCTTCAGAAAACAAACAACATCTTCCCAGGCTCTATCAAGATGCTTCTTCATGTCATTGATAGTTTGAAACACACGCTTAATGGAGGCGCACAATGCATTAATGTTCACATCTTGTCTTGGTGCTAGTTTTGCCACTATCCTCGCTATTTCTACAGGTTTGGCATTTTTTTAGGTTGGAGTTGATGTACAACACCAAGCCATTTGTTACATCCGAAGCTAGAAGGGATCCATCCTCACTCACATCCTTTTTATAACCATTAATGAGCATTCTGAGATCAGCAACTGTCTTCTGCGAAAAGCAATGATTGCGTGCATACATGTACGTGTGTGATATGAAGTAATTTAACATGAATACTTGGTTTGAAAAGAACAGTACGTAGGCATCATCGTATTGCAATGTTACAGCAATAGAAATATAGTGATTAGTTCACTCTTGAACGAAATTTTATTTACAACGTGAAGATTGGGGTGTGCAATAAATAGGGTAGTCAGAAAGAACGTTATTGAACCGAATTTGAATGAGCTCATGCATTTTAGACAGAGAATCCAGGTTATCCAACTTAGTTCAAACACAAAGATACATTAGTACAAGGATTTGTGCTCTTTTTTCATGCATGCCAACATAAAACGCCTGGGTAGTTAAAGCACCCTTTGGGCATCATGCAAATGGCCTCATACTTTGTAGTATAATGATTCAGTGCCTAACTTAAATAAAAAAAATACCATGTGATAGTTGGTTAACAATCGGAGTCAAGATTCGTTCCCCAAAAAATGCTACGAATTCAATGTGTCGAATAAAAAAAGAACAAGAACCAGCTCAAAATTAGACGATAGTGTCTCATTCTACAACTAATCGGGTCACTAAATCTAGCCATGCAGTCGGACTAACCTCGCAGGTGATTGAACAACTTTCTTCTCTTCGCGATACACTTTTTCAATGTTACGAAATACGCGTCCTATTTTCGACGTAGTTTTAGATCATCGATTTTCGGACCCAATTACGCGATTATCCTAACAATACGAATGATGTGCAGAGTATGCGGATACTCTGCACACTAGTCGCCGCTTACTCCGCGAATTCCTCATACATGCATCTGCATACGAAAGAGGCCGGTCTATGCATACGTCGAGTATCAGTACATGTACAGACTACGTATACGTATCGTGCTTTCTTTTTTAAAAAGCGAATAAATAACATTAATATTGGCTGGCAAAACAAGATATAGACGAGTGCAAATAGCATGCAAACAAAGAGTTCTCTAATTATCTTCGTAGTCTTCTGGATTGAAATCAGAGCTTTCCTCTGGAAGGATGGCACGGGGCGCTTCTCATCAGCTGAGGCTCGTGAGGAGTTGCGCAAACTTTCACAAACGAAGGAGGATAACCCTCTGGTCGAGTCCTTTTCGAAGGGGAGTCAAGGACCCTCTTCTTCCCTTCTACCCAGCACGAACCACGAGAATTTGCATGTCTTTCATCCAGCTTCACCATAAAAGCATTCAACACTGTGAAATAGTATATAAATGTTCAATACTGGCTATTTATATGAATCTACTTTCTGATCTCCAAGGTAAGCAATGCCTCACAATAGTTCCATCACTCATGCATGTCACTTTCATCTATCATCAATTCACGGGAGACTATTTCCCAGATCCGTCGTTCACTCTCCTTAACCATCGCCATCCTCCTCTCATACAGCTAGCTGGAACGAGCTGCCATTTCTACGTACCCTGTGTGTTCTCGCCGCCTTTTTCCTTTTCAGACGAGAGTTCTGAACTTTCTCTAAAGCCTCGCCTTCAGCATTAAGTTCATGGTCATGCACAGCTCCTTCAAGCTGAGGTTAGGACATGCACTTGTAGAAACATATATATCGTACTGTGCGCTATCAAAGAAGACACTTCTTCCGATGTTATTTTTTAAAAATACTATTAAAAACTCTTCTGTTCTGAGTACTGTCAGCCCTTAGATAGAAGTCAAAGCGGTATGTATGTATTTGTTTAGTGCACAAAGCGTACCGTTCCAAAAAATTGAATGATCAGCATCATCCATAGCGCTGTATACCAGCTTCACTCGGTCCTGTATGTGTATAAAATTTATATACGTAATAAAACAAGTTGGAGCTTACCAGAAGGTCCTTTGGCACTGCCTTACTCCGAACTGATTGAGACGGTGTCGATTGCTCTCTTCTATGCTTTTGGATAATGCTGTGATCATTTTCTCCTGGCTTTCTGACTTCGTCCTCAATGCATCCATTTCCCTCTTTGTCACGGAAATTTCGGTCCGCTGAAAATTTTGGTCCCGGACCAATATTT
Source organism: Ephydatia muelleri (assembly GCA_013339895.1). Taxonomy (NCBI): domain Eukaryota; kingdom Metazoa; phylum Porifera; class Demospongiae; order Spongillida; family Spongillidae; genus Ephydatia; species Ephydatia muelleri. The sequence goes on along the minus strand of JABACO010000194.1, from coordinate 43,858 downwards.
TCAGAAAATTTTGGTCCGGTCGGACCAATTTTATCTGAAAAAAAAAGGTCCGTGTCCAGAAAAAAAGGTCCGGAGATTTATTTCATATGTCCACGTGGTTGATATCAGTTTGCGAGTGATGGAGGAGATTGAAGAAACAGTTGACGATGGTTCTGATTGTGATGATCTTGTCGAAGAGGCTTATGCCTATTTAGTGTCGAAGAAGTATCCTGAATGTGTCAGTGAGACCAAAAAGAGGGTGATACGAAGGAAAGCGGCGAAGTTGACAATATCTGTTGAAGGAGAGCTATTGTATAAGCACAAGCAGGGAAAGGAAAAGGTAAGTAGCGTTTAATTAATACTGCCATTATCGTTTTTGATATTATTGGTAGTGACATGTATGTGTCCAATAAAGTAGCCATCTTTTACGCAGCAGGAAGTGCTGTTGCGTTACATCCAGAGTTTGGAAGAGCGCCAGAAGATCCTACTGGCATGTCACATTGATTCCACTTCTGGTCACATGGGTAAGACCAGGACACTGTACAGGATCAAGGAACGATTCATGTGGCATGGCATGGTTAAAGACGTTGTTAGCTTGGTGAGCTCCTTATAATTATTTAACTGCATGGTACTCCGTTATTTTTTTATATCACAAATTCAATCCTGGTTCTGCAGCTATCAAAATGTGATGTGTGTCAACGCATGAACAGAAAGCTAACTACTGGAGTGCCTGAGCTTCATCCCATTCCAGTTAAAGCCCCCTGGTACATGGTTGGCATTGATTTCATTGGTCCTCTGAGCCCAGTTGCAAAGGACGGAAGTCGCTACATCCTCACTATCAGTGATTACTTCACAAAGTGGGTTGAGGTGGTACCTACAGTCAACAAAATGGCATCTACAGTGGCAAGTTCACTGTTTTAGGTCAGCATGTGTACCAATTATTTATTTGTGCATGTAGCTATTTGTACATGTAGCTGTGCATGGCTTTACTAGTTCTTTTAGTTTGATAATTTTTGTGGTACAAAGCATGCTCTTACCATGCAACTGATAATATGTTTTGGTGAGCTCCAAATATTTATGGTCATGTCCTTACTTTAACTACAGATCTTTATGCGAATGGGACTACCACGTGTGTTGCTTTCAGACAATGGCAGCGAGTTCTGTAATGCACTGAATGACCAACTTTCAGAGATGCTAGGAATTAAGAGGAGGCTAACTACACCTTACCACCCTCAGGTTTGTTCCATGAATGTCATTGTGTACCGGCTGTACTATACATATAAAAATGCGTGCATACAAACTGATGTCATCTGATCTCTCTCAACTCCGACTTGTAGGCCAATGGTCTTGATGAGCGCTTCAATCAGACGCTTCAAAACATGCTGGTGAAATATTTGTCTTCATAGAAGGATATGTGGAGTCACTACCTAGACACTTGTGCCTTCGCATATAACACTTCCCGACACGACTCTAACAACCGATTTTTAATAAGTGCGCCAATTAGAGTATGCCAACATTAGCAATTGCACGTGATAGTAATTTTGGCGGGTTTCCGTGCAAGTGTGGCCTCGAAAGTGGAAAGGTACGTGTCTTTTATCATTTGAAGGATCCGTTTGTGGTGTAGTAAACCAGCCCCTAAAGACAAGCCTAGTATACGGTAAGAGCAAGTGTCTGACTTTGAATAGCTTGTCATATCGCAATTTGTGCACTTTTTTGGTGGTCGATTCTGCTAAGGTAAGTGACGCAATGGCATTGCTGCTACCTTTATTTTGCTTTTCTGCAGCGTTTCGACTCGAACTGGTAAGTATGCCCTGAGGCGCTAAAACTTTTTTTTTTTTTGCCTTAGGACGAGAACTCAAGCACGAGAACGCCAACGAGTCTATCCGAATTGGTAAGTATGGCAATATCAATTGGCGCCAAATGTTATTTTGTTCTCGTCTATCATCAGGTCACGTATGAAGTTAGTACGTTGGGACCGCTGTCTCAAGATTATGGTGTTTGTAACTGTTGTTTTTGACGTTGTATCACTTATATGTACGAAGAAAATGTTTATAGCCAACCAGAGGCAAGGGAAGGGGGAGGGGGAGTGCGGAAGGACCAGTTTACGGAAGATCAGAAACGAAATATACGATAGTGCACGGTTCAATAAAGCAGGTAACGTTAATGAAATTCAAAGGTTTGCTAGGATACCACGTCCAAACCACACGTGACTGACTATATTGCAATATACGCTCCTGCTTATACTAGGGCGTAGACAAGGGGGGGGCAGGGGGGGCTTAAGCCCCCCCAGTTTTTTGGGCAGTTTTTTAATAACTAGCAAACTTAATTAATAAACCAACCGGATGTACTATCATTAGTTTGGATAACTTGGTTTATTAATAACTAGCCCCCCCAGTTTGAAAAACTTGTCTACGCCCTTGTTATATGGTTCTATAAGCAGGTGCTTATATTTTTTGCGTATATTCGAATATACGCTGTAGTATACAGTATCGTATAACACACTTTTTGCACAGTGCAAGACATTAGTCTCGTACCCAGACCGTCTATGACGTAAGTGATTATAAACAGTATAATCACTACGTCCATACGTATGGACGTAGTGTTTACAGCGATAATCGCTTACGTCATAGACGGTCTGGGTACGAGACTAACAAGACATAGGAGGCTGATAGTCGATTGTTTATCAAAGTATTATATTATATAAAAGCGAGTCCTCCAGCCGATTCTGAAGCTATTGGTGAAATTTTCATCGCTTAGAAATGTTCCTGTCCTGAGTTATGCGTTGCCAAGAAGGAGAAGAATGAGAAGACGACCCGCCCCTTGTTCCGAGACTGGGTACGAGGACGGGCAGTACACTCTTGTTCTCAACAACCACGCGGTTCAGCGACATGAAACAAAAACGAAACTACTCATTTTTGACTTCTAGATCGATTGCTAAAACAAGCTACACGATCCGATCGTCGGGAGTGTTGTTACAGACGGGTCGCGTTTTTTTAATGACATTCATAGTCGGGGTCAAATCCTATATGGAAGTTTCTAACCGAAAGTTTCTAACGAAACTTCCGATAACATCAGAAATCAAAGCATTGCGAGGCTGGGGAAAGTGCCTTTTATATTGTCAAGGTGAAAGCTACACCAGGCACCATGATATGGTTGTATTGAGAGGAAGCCATTCAACCACTGCAATATCATGGTTGGAATGTGGTGGCTGCAAAGTTATTAGTCAACTGGACAATTTTTCACAAAAGTTTACATGTCGGGGTATGTGGCTTTACTTCAGGTCCTCTTCAAATTTGTCATTTTGTAAGACGTGACGTTGATTTTATGCAAATGGGGGCCAGGGAAAAAGAGAAGGGTTCACTGTACCCACTGCAACTATATGGATCATGTGTGGTTTGTAGATGCAAGCAAATTCAACCACTGCACAGGGGGCGGGGCAACCCTGCATGGTAGTGTGTCCTGCCTTCTGATGTAAGGGCTGGGGACAGCTGTATATATGGTACCCAGACCCAAAACATGTAAGGATGATTAATGCAGAAGATAGTACTGACAGTTATGTTGTTTGGGTCTAAGTAATTGTGCGGGCTCTTTGCATACCTTGATTCGGGCAGTAAACATGTATAAGTCACTCAAAGCTCAGTATAGTCAGACAGTTCTTTTTTGCCTCATGGACAACCCAGAGAAGAGTGGGTTCAGCACAAATGTCAAATCTACATATGTAATTCACACACACACACACACACACACACACACACACACACACACACACACACAGTACACCTGTGCATAGCAATGTAATTTGGGGGGGTGTACATGTACACACATCAATGCCCCTTTCAGGTAGCACCCCCATCAATGCACCCTGGTCAATGCGTCAGCTTTAAAAGATTTCAAAAATGTTATTTTAATTACAACATGGATCTCTCCCACACACGAAGCACACACAGCAGACATGGCATGAGGTGTGGAGGCTAGCTTCTAATGTTGTTGTGGGTGTGGATGGAGAGGGTGAGGTCCACCTTCTGAGCATGACCCACACCAGCAGGGGTGCCCCTCAGACCAGCCACGTATGTGGAAGGTTTGGGCACACTAGCTTGACCCCTGTTGCCTCTTTGTCTGGGTGTCAGAGTCCCTATAAAGATGGAGGAATGTGGAATAAGGAGTGCAGGGTTTGGTGAGTGTGGGGTGTGGTAAGTGCAGGGTGTGGTGAGTGTGGGGTGTGGTGAGTGTGGAGTGTGGTGGGCGTGGAGGTGGTGAGTGTGAGGTGTGGTGAGTGTGGGGTGTGGTAAGTGTGGGGTGTGGTGAGTGTGGAGTGTGGTGAGTGTGGTAAGTGGACGAGGAAAGATTGTGATACTATGACATGAAAGGAATCTGATCACATGACACAGTGGGTACTGGTCACATGACACAGTACCAGTCACATGACACAGTGACCAGTCACATGACACAGTGACCAGTCACATGACACAGTGACCAGTCACATGACACAGTGACCAGTCACATGACACAGTGACCAGACACATGACACAGTGACCAGTCACATGACACAGTAGGAACCAGTCACATGACACAATGTACTGGTCATGACACAGTGGGTACTGGTCACATGACATAGAGGGTACTGGTCACACGACACAGTGGGTACAGTAGGTACTGGCTATGGGTACTGGTCACATGACAGTGGGTAAGAAAAAGGGCCAAATCTTGAAGGTGTGGGAGGTATGGGGAGAAGGGTGTGTGTGTGTTGGTGACAACAGAGCAGGTTGCTATGGCACACAGTATGACACTCACTTTGGCAGGTAAACCTGTGTCGTGTTCTCCCGGGTATAGTGACTCAGATCAGTCTGCATGGAGAACCCTCTGCCGTAGATTAGCCTAGCAGTGAGTGTGTGTGTGCACGTGAGTATGTGTGAATGAATACAAGGTCCCCCAGCACAGGGGTCAGTACCAATACCCCTAACATAGGGGGTCAGTACCAGGTCCAGGACCCCTAACATAGGGGGTCAGTACTAGGACCTCTAACATAGAAGATCGGTACCAGGTCCCGTAACATAGGTGGTCAGTACCAGGTCCCCTAACATAGGGGGTCATTACCAGGTCCCCTACCATAGGGGGTCAGTACCAGGTCCCTTAACATAGGGGGTCAGTACCAGGTCCCCTAACATAGGGGGTCAGTACCAGGTCCCCTAACATAGGGGGTCAGTACCAGGTCCCGTAACATAGGGGGTCAGTACCAGGTCCCGTAACATAGGGGGTCAGTACCAGGTCCCCTAACATAGGGGGTCAGTACCAGGTCCCGTAATATAGGGGGTCAGTACCAGGTCCCGTAACATAGGGGGTCAGTACCAGGTCCCGTAACATAGGGGGTCAGTACCAGGTCCCCTAACATAGGGGGTCAGTACCAGGTCCCGTAACATAGGGGGTCAGTACCAGGTCCCATAACATAGGGGGTCAGTACCAGGTCCCCTAACATAGGGGGTCAGTACCAGGTCCCGTAACATAGGGGGTCAGTACCAGGTCCCCTAACATAGGGGGTCAGTACCAGGTCCCCTAACATAGGGGGTCAGTACCAGGTCCCCTAACATAGGGGGTCGGTACCAGGTTCCCTAACATAGGGGGTCAGTACCCGGTTCCGTAACATAGGGGGTCAGTACCAGGTTCCCTAACATAGGGGGTCGGTACCAAACATAGGGGGTCGGTACCAGGTCCCTTACCAACTTGATGGCCTTTCTCCTTAGTTCCCACTAGTTCCACTCATATGACTTGACAAGGTTGGACTCCATCAGATGTGTGTCGGTCTGTGTCCCTATGTCAGACTTGGTCACAGGAGGTTTGATCAAATCATCTTTCATACCCTAGGTGGGTGTGGTGTGGTCATATCAGCAGCAAATCCATACAATGCATAATCCACTATAATGTACACCCAGGTCCCCAGCCCCATGTGTACACCCGGGTCCCCAGCCCCATGTGTACACCGAGGTCCCCAGCCCATGTGTACACCCAGGTCCCCAGCCCCATGTGTACACCCAGGTCCCCAGCCCATGTGCACACCCAGGTCCCCAGCCCCATGTGTACACCCAGGTCCCCAGCCCATGTGTACACCCAGGTCCCCAGCCCCATGTGTACACCCAGGTCCCCAGCCCATGTGTACTCCCAGGTCCCCAGCCCCATGTGTACTCCCAGGTCCCCAGCCCCATATGTACACCCAGGTCCCCAGCCCCATGTGTACACCCAGGTCCCCAGCCCATGTGTACACCCAGGTCCCCAGCCCCATGTGTACTCCCAGGTCCCCAGCCCATGTGTACTCCCAGGTCCCCAGCCCCATGTGTACACCCAGGTCCCCAGCCCATGTGTACACCCAGGTCCCCAGCCCCATGTGTACACCCAGGTCCCCAGCCCCATGTGTACACCCAGGTCCCCAGCCCCATGTATACACCCAGGTCCCCAGCCCCATGTGTACACCCAGGTACCCAGCCCATGTGTACTCCCAGGTCCCCAGCCCCATGTGTACACCCAGGTCCCCAGCCCCATGTGTACACCCAGGTCCCCAGCCCCATGTGTACACCCAGGTCCCCAGCCCCATGTGTACACCCAGGTCCTCAGCTCATCTGTGCACCCGGGTCCCCAGCCCCATGTGTACACCCAGGTCCCCAGCCCCATGTATACACCCAGGTCCCCAGCCCCATGTGTACACCCAGGTACCCAGCCCAATGTGTACACATAACAGGATAGACACAGTGATTTTAATAAGCTTTTAATTAACTAAGCACGTGTGCGGCAGTACTCACAGCCTTCCCCGGTGTGCCTCCTGAGAAGTGTGTGTGCATGTCCAGCAGGTAGATCAGCTCTGGGGAACACTTGCTACACTCCACGGCCATTGACAGGTAACTAGAGGGGGTGTGGTTTCACGGAGGTGGTTATGGAGCCAGAATAGAACGTTGGATATACATGGATTACACGCGAATGTATGAAACAAACCCTCTACCCTCACCCACCCCTCCACCCACCCCTCCACCCACCCCATCCACACACATGATGAGTCCAGTGCCGGATTTAGGGGGGGCAAACGGGGCGGCTGCCCAGGGCCCACGGCTTTTTGAGGGGGCCCCACCGTTCTCATAATAATGATATTCATGTTTTTTTGGTTTATAATAACTCATACTAAAATTACTAATTAGTGTTAATTGAGCGAATTAACATGCGCCGGAGCAAGAGACCGAGAATAGAAGTGCGCGAAGTGGAGCATCGAAACGAAAGAAGCGGAAAGAACAACTTGATGAATGGAATAAGCTACAAAGCAAACTGCCAAGGCTTTTGTCCTTTGGATTTCATGTTCAAAATGAGCCAAACCACAGTACCCTCCAGGGAGTCCAGGCTGGTAACCTCGAAACCGCAGTGGCAGAACATCAGTGCGTAGACGTAGTCGACAACGTGCATGACAGTATGAATGAAACGGAACCAAGTGCAACCATGCTGCCAACATCTTCTGATCCTTGTTCCAGCAGCCAATCGTCACGACCAAACGGACCAATCGATGAATGCGTACCAATTTCAATGCTGCAGGCGCCACTTGACGTATGCATTAGCGTTCATTCTTGTGATACTTCTTGTTCCAGCAGCCAATCATCACAATCATACTCCTTAGAAACTACAGCCACGGCCAACACTGTCAATGATCCAGCAAAGTGGACAGTTACTGATAACCTTCGAGAGTATTGGGCGCTGCATGGGCCCACAAGATGCCACAACAATGATGGAAGGTATACTGCTTCCAAAAGAAAGGATGCTGGTGGCCTAAGCCGTATGGTTACTGAGAATATGTTCAAACGTATTCTTCAAAATGGTGACACAGTGAGTAGAGAGTGGTTGATCTATTCCCCATCCATAGGATGCTTGTTCTGTTTCGTGTGCAAGCTATTTGGTAAAAGTAAATCTGCATTGGCTGATAAGGGATTTGATGACTGGAAGCATGCAGGTGTCAGACTGAGTGAACACGAGCACTCATCAGAACATACATCTGCTATGCTTGCATTCTGTAGCAGAAGGAAGAATATTGAAAGAATTGACTCGTCTTTGCAAATTCAGTTTGATAATGAAGTGAAATATTGGCGCAATGTATTGAAGCGTGTTGTGCATGTAATCACTTTCCTATCTGAACGTGGACTCGCTTTCCGTGGGGACAATGAGATCTTTGGATCACAACACAATGGAAATTATCTTGGAATTTTAGAACTTATTTCTAATTTCGATCCATTTCTGTCTGATCACATAGCTAGATTTGGAAATGCAGGAAGTGGGACTCCATCATATTTGTCTTCAACCATTTGCGAAGAAATAGTCCAACTAATGGGGAAGAAAGTATTGCATGTTATTCTTGAAGATATAAGGAAAGCAAAATATTTTTCTATAAGTATTGATAGCACACCAGATTTGGCTAAAATTGACCAACTTACTATCATAATTCGTTTTGTTGACCTAAACGGAACACCAGTTGAACGCTTCTTAAGTTTCATTCCCATCACCAGTCATACAGGGAGAAGTCTTGCTGATGTAGTTTTGTTGTTTTGTGAAGAACACAGTATTGATTTTTCTAACTGTAGAGGACAGTCTTATGACAATGCATCAAATATGTCCGGAATATACAAAGGAGTGCAAACGTTGCTGAGCTCTGAAAATCCCCATGCAATATACATTCCTTGTGCTGGTCATTCTCTGAATTTAGTAGGAAACAAGGCAGCTGACTGCTGCATTGAAGCCATCTCATTTTTTGGTACTTTGACGGGAATCTATAACTTTTTTTCATCCTCCACTTACAGGTGGGACATTTTGCACCAATATATAGGAAAGAAGGGAATTGTTGTAAAAAGGCTTTCTGATACCAGATGGTCTGCAAGGCATGATGCAACAAAGGCTTTTCAAAATGGGTATTTTGAAATACAGAATGCACTTGATGCTCTAAGTGACGATTCTGAGCACCAGCAGCCTGATGGCATGCATTTAGCTAAAGTATATAGTGAAGGAATGGATCATTTAGAAACAGTATTATTAACGGATTTGTGGAATACAGTTCTAGAGAGGTTTAACAAAACCAATAAGTCTGTTCAAGCTGAAGAAATTGAACTTGGAACAGTTGTAACATTACTGGAGGCTTTGAGCACCTTTCTTATATCTCTTAGGTCTAAATTTGATGAGTTTGAAAGACGAGCAATAGATGTAGCACATGTCAAAATATATAAAGATGTAAACCAGCGCAAAAGGCGACAAACAGCACAGCATCAGGACATCAATTCTACTACGCTGCATGGAAGGGATAAATTTCGAGTAGAGACATTCTTCAGAATAATTGACACTTTGATTACAGAGTGTAAAGAAAGGACTGCTGCCTACTTAATAGTAAACTTACGATTTAGATTCCTGACTGAATTTCATGACATGTCAGTGGCTGCAGTTGAAGAGGAATCAAAAGCCTTTGTGTCTGTTTATGGGTCAGATGTAGATGATTCTTTCCCAAATGAAATGATGCATTTCATAGAATTTATTGCAAAAGAAAAAAACAATGCTCAGCAGATGCTAAGTACAATTTTGAAAACAAATGTGATCTCCACTTTTCCAAATGTCACAACTGCTTTGCGAATTTACCTTTCACTGATGTGCACCAACTGTTCTGGTGAAAGGTCATTCTCTCGATTGGCACTTTTAAAAAACAAATTAAGAACAACTATGAGCGAAGATCGTCTGAACTATCTTGCAATAATGAGTATAGAATCTGATATAACCAAACAACTAGATTATTCAGATGTGATAAATGAATTTGCTAATGCAAAGTCTAGGAAACGCTGTTTTCAGAAATAGATTACGTTCCTAAACTTCCTAATTTCATATTGTGTGTGATACTACCAGTCCATTGCCTGCAAGTGTATGAAGTGTTTGTGTAATTGTTACATTAATTGTGTATTATTTCAGTATGCATGTCTGATGGGTTAAATAGT
>JABACO010000194.1:13140-32890 GCA_013339895.1 Ephydatia muelleri | reverse complement strand
ATCCATCCATCCATCCATCCATCCATCCATCCATCCATCCATCCATCCATCATCATCCATCCATCCATCCATCCATCCATCCATCCATCCATCCATCCATCCATCCATCCATCCATCCATCCATCCATCCATCCATCCATCCATCCATCCATCCATCATCCATCCATCCATCCATCCATCCATCCATCCATTCCATCATCCATCCATCCATCCATCCATCCATCTCTGGCTTTCTCCTCCATCCACTCACCCCTTACTCCCTCCTTCACTTCCGCCTGTGCTCTCTCATCCTCTGATCTATCTCTGATCTGATTCTGATAGAAAATTTCAGCCTGTACTGTTTGCATGTGTTAATGTTTGCCTTTCCACTTTTCTACACACATGATTTTGTCTGTATTGGGTATTGCAGAATCGACAGCTTCTGAAAAGCGAAGAATTGATGAAGGTAAGTACCAAACTTATATTGCTGAAACAGTAGTAGCATTCACACCCAAAATGGTTATTTCATACCTAATATCTAACGGGAGGTGGGTGGGCAGGGGATAGAAAACTGCTTGGTTGTAAAACTTGAAATAGCATACAAGAAGCTTCGGATTGATTTCTTTCATCGTAAGGGTCTGAAGGCACTGGAAATTGGAAACACCTATTTGAAGAAGGGATGATGGCTTCGAGGCAAGGAGTTCACTAGTTTATAAAGCGCTACGAATAGCAATCTCAACGTGTTTGAACGTTCGCAACCGCGATCGATATGGCACGCACAGAAAACGTGCTCAGTAACGATATTAATTGAAAGTGAAGGAGTGCCCCAATAGATATTGAATTTCAGTACTTCGATTCGTGTGTAGTACAATGATCGTATCTTTTGGATTTGTAAACGTCCACCGTTAAAAGCAGGTTTAGAAAGTTTTGAGAAAACCATTTTCATATGCCCCGCCTGAACACGAGGCTAACAGCCGTGAAAGTGAACGGCTTTAACTCTTTGGATGCCATGCTCGTTCATATATATGCATGCATGCATATACACACAACCGTTATGAATTATACATGACAGTGTAGGTGAGAAATGTGTGGATCGCAACTTCACGATGACTGCATACATGCAAATATTTGCTGCACTTGTGCCCTTATAAGTACATGACATGTTTGGACCTTACTTAACAACTGGAATAATTATGTTTCTTCTGAAGAACATTTTGTCCAGATGACTTTACTAATGCTATTTACTCCCAGAACTATCCCACATTAGTGTAGTACAAATACCGGTTCACTCCATCTCCATCTGCAGTTCATAATAAGTATGGTTTGTATGTGCGAGGTAATGATGGACACACAAGATGTGTGTACATCCCAGTGCCCCTCCTGGGTTTGACTTCAGCATCTACCTGGCTGGTTTACATGCTTGTCACTGAATTGCATATATGTAAATGTACAACATGGTATTCAAAGCAATTCTTCGTAATAAACACAACACTGACATCCATCGGCATTTATTGATAGGTGTGGTCATCAGATTCATCATGTAGTGTTGTCATCAGGCTCATCATCTAGGTCATCAGGTTCACCATCTAGTGTGGTCATCAGATTCATCTTGTAGTGTGGTCATCAGATTCATCATGTAGTGTGGCCATCAGGTTCATCATCTAGTGAGGTCATCATTTCATCATCTAGTGTGGTCATCAGATTCATCATCTAGTGTGGTCATCAGATTCATCATCTAGTGTGGTCATCAGGTTCATCATCTAGTGTGGTCATCATTTCACCATCTAGTGTGGTCATCATTTCACCATCTAGTGTGGTCATCATTTCATCATCTAGTGTGGTCATCATTTCATCATCTAGTGTGGTCATCAGGTTCATCATCTAGTGTGGTCATCAGATTCATCATCTAGTGTGGTCATCATTTCACCATCTAGTGTGGTCATCATTTCATCATCTAGTGTGGTCATCAGGTTCATCATCTAGTGTGGTCATCATTTCATCATCTAGTGTGGTCATCAGATTCAACATGTAGTGTGGTCATCAGATTCATCGTGTAGTGTGGTCATCAGATTCATCATCTAGTGTGGTCATCAGGTTCCATCCAAGTCTGTCCATCCATCCATCCATCCATCCATCCATCCATCCATCCATCCATCCATCCATCCATCCATCCATCCATCCATCCATCCATCCATCCATCCATCCATCCATCCATCCATCCATCCATCCATCCATCCATCCATCCATCCATCCATCCATCCATCCATCCATCCATCCATCCATCCATCCATCCATCCATCCATCCATCCATCCATCCATCCATCCATCCATCCATCCATCCATCCATCCATCCATCCATCCATCCATCCATCCATCCATCCATCCATCCATCCATCCATCCATCCATCCATCCATCCATCCATCCATCCATCCATCCCCTTCCCTTCCCTCCCCTTCCCTTCCCTTCCCTCCCCTTCCCTTCCCTCCATCCATCAATCCATACATTAATTGTTTATCAACAACCACACCCAAACAAGTACTCCTTATTATCATCATTCATCATCATCATTTAGTGTCATCATCATATGGTATATTATTCTGTGGTTACACAATTTTTGTCTGTTGTCTATGCAGCACTAGTGAAAATTCCAACAGTTACAGCAGCACTTTCTTATTGTTCCTCCAAAAGTTCTCATGAAGCTACAATTATCAATACTAGATCATTCAGCATCCTGCAAGATAAAAATATGTTGAAAAAAGTCTACTCATTTCCTCGACCCCGGTATTGGTCAGATAGCATGGAATGTCATAGTGAGAGCGATGTTTCAACTCTAGTAAAAGTGTTTTTGTCTTATGTTCTGACCGCTTTGGGACTGAGCAATGAACTTGTCATAGCCAGTGAAGTTTCTGTATTTCAATCGCGTCCTGATTTGTGGTTGCTGCGCAAGGTATTTTCATCAGGACATTCAATTCCTATTGGTGTTCTGGAAGTGAAGAAGCCTGGTACCGATTTGGACAACCAGCGAATGCATGGCCAGCTCTTTGACTATTTGCTAATGCTAAAGTCAAGTTTCAATCTCAACATTGCATTAGGCATATTGACCAATTTTAATGAATGGCAGGTTTTATGGCTGCCTGACGGTGATGTTGAACAGGCTGTTACCACATTTGAACAACGACCAACATCTCCACCTCTACTTGCTACTAGTCAGCCATCACAAGAGTGTGATGATATTCCTACACATGATATTTCTGTTGGTCAGAATGCAGCTGATGGATATGTGACAGAGGGTTTAGAATCTGAATGCAGCAATGTATGTAGTAATGAGTCGGAGAAAGTACTACCTAGAGTATGTAGTGGAACACGTATCGTACGAAATTTTGATCCGGTGGAGGTACTATCACTGATTGTAACCACCATACATAAAATGCTTCAAACAAAGGTTTTGACTACAGCACAAATCTCCTCATCAAAGGTGTATTTTCAACTTACTGAAAAATCATGGCATTGGGTGACTTGTCCATGGAAAGATGCTGACACCCTGAAGTATGATGAGATGCCTTCAACTAATACAAAGAAATTTTACCTTTTGAAACCACTAGGGAGGGGGATACAAAGCTCAGTGTGGTTAGCATGTACAAAATCACTAAAAGTATGTGCTGTTAAATTTTATCATGCCAAGCACATAGCAGTAAAGGACGTGGCAATGAAAGAGGAAACAATGTGGAAGACACTTGGATTCACTAAATCACATTTCGCCACATTGCAGAATAGGGATTGTCTTATCATGCCATATATGAAGCCATGCAGTCAAATAATTCTTCATGGCTTTTATGACATGGCTAAAACAGCAATTGAAGAATTGTCCAAGAAGCAATTATATCACAACGACATTAAGATTGAGAACATGGGCTACTACTTTGATAAAAACAAAAAAGTATGCATAGGACTTTTAGATGTGGGATCCATTGTCCAGTCTGAAGAAGAGAAAGTCACAACCATGTTACATCAACTCCAGTTAATAATGGAAACCATATCTAAGTATCCTTCTACTCCAAGTACACCTGCAAGGGCATTATTACACACCAGACATTCATAAGTCCAATATTGTTTTACCTAGCTGTTGTGTTGTATGAGTATATGTACATGTGTATTGTATGTATATAATTGTGTTGTGTATGGTTAATTATGGTTTCAAACAAAAACCAGTTTTGACAAAATCAAACATCTGTGTACACATCAAACATCTGTACAGTCTGCCCTCCTTATAAGCACACCACTTTATAAGCTCTTTCTCTCCTTATAAGCTCAGGGGTGTGTACCTAAATTAATTCATAACCTGGGGCAAAGGACAGTGTGTCTAGTCTTTTACAGTTTGTGGGAACATCTTTTCAGAGGAGGATGTTTGCAGGACAAAATCCAGCGTTTGACGCGTAATTAAATTACGAATTTCATCGTACACGGCGTGAGTCTATGTCGTATGCGGGTCCGCATAACGCACCGATATTCGTCGAAACTCGTCTGTGCACGGAAAGTATGCAGCCGTATATACGCGTCGTATGCTGATTCAGCATAACACCCAAAATGGACACTTCGACAATACTAGGTACAGTGACATTTTTTTCAAATCGTTATTTAAGGCACATAATATACATCATTGGAAAGAGCAAAAAATATACATTCCAGCGATATCTTATGTTTATAGTGATTAGTTTCGTTGCGAGCACCACGCTATTCCAAAGATGTAATATGAAATGATCGCGAATGTACGTGAGTTAATGGGAACCTTGAAACAATGAAAAACTGCCCGGTTGAGTTTATAATCAGTGCAGAGATGCAACTAAGTGCAAAGACTTAACCAAAACGTTAAGTTACGATGACTCACTCATAACATACAGAGAGATGCATTGAAATCTGCTCCTATAAGTCATTTACACTTACCATTGGTATTAAAGTTAAGGAAGGTTATTCTGTCAAATTGGTATCATCGCTGTATGCACTGAATCATGGTACAAAGTGGTGAAATATACACAAATCACTAATAGTACAATAATACACAATGCAAAACAAATATCCCATTATAACAACACAACACTATGTACAATGCAACATTATTCATGTATTAAGTTCACTTAAGGTAAGGTCACCAGCAATGTAATCTGCTAACAGCCCATATACTGTCATTGTAACGTTCTCCCCATCTTCTTCATCTTCATCTGATTTCCAGTAGAATACAATGACTTTAGGAACTTTTGACTTTGTTAAAGGTTTCACACTTACTACATGTCCATTATAGAGTACATTCTTCTCGTTCACATACCAAAGGTGTTTGAAGTAGAGACCAAGTGGAGGATGTATCTGACAAAACGTTTAATATAATACTTACTTGATGAGGTGAAAGTTCAGGAAACTCATTCAGCAAGTTATGCTCCATCTCTACAACACAGCGTAACTTTTTTTCAATGCTTCTCCTGAAGGTATCTTCCTTCTTTTGATTTTTCACTTTTTGTCGTTGCTCTTGCAGTCTTGCAATGTTTTTCTCATGCACTTGGAATGCATGTTGTACTTTTTTACTCTGTTTTATACAAAATGTCACCATCCTATGTTGTTCTTCCAGTGGAAGAGAACACAACCATAGCAGTGTTTTGTTTAACTTACTTTTAACTTTACTATCTAAAAATCCCACCTTCATACTTTTTGCTTTCCTAAAAAGGTAATCTGCGAGTCCAAGTGTGTGTTCAGCGAACATGTTATGAACAGGTGCAGAAAGTGTTTGCCAAGCTATTGATGGATCAAGGTGTGCCAAACTTCCTTCATAATATTCATATAGTTGTTTTTGTACCACTAGCTGATGCGTGTGGATTTTGCTTCTTTGTCACTGATTCATTTAAAGGTAAATCAAATTTCAGCTTCAGAAAACAAACAACATCTTTCCAGGCTCTATCAAGATGCTTCTTCATGTCATTGATAGTTTGAAGCACACGCTTAATGGAGGCGCACAATGCATTAATGTTCACATCTTGTCTTGGTGCTAGTTTTGCCACTATCCTCGCTATTTCTACAGGTTTGGCATTTTTTTAGGTTGGAGTGCAAAACACAAGTTTTACTGCACGTGTATATGTAGCATGTACGCATATGCCCCCCCCGCCCTGGTTTTCTTGAGACCATACATTGTCAAACTCTATGACCCAGCAATAACTTAAATAGCAATTCTCTTAAGAAACCTGGTTTAACTGAAGCTCGCAGCTTTTCCTGAATACACATGTTTGGGAGTGTGGTCCAAACTATAGGTCGTATAGCACCTACGTGTTCCTTACACCGCCGTCCTAAGCTGATATGAGGCTTATAGCCTATAATGTGCCTAGGATATCAGGTAGCTGGCGTCAAAGAGGCTTTTTGATGCCTTCAGTGCAAGCTATGCCTAATGACTAGTCTGTTTTACTGGACATGCCCCGAGCATTAACATGGTGCCAAATTGCCACAGGATGTATTGCCCAGTTTGTTATACACGAGTGGAAGTGGTAATTGTAATTTGTAAATCTTGTTTAAGAGCACTAGATAGCATCAAAGGACAAATTTTGTAGTACGCATAAGCATCCCTATTCCATGCATGGAACTTTTGTTTCCTGTTCTCCAATTTTGTATGATAATGCATACCATGATATTACCATCAAGGTGTAGGTAGGGTGGTGACTTTTGACGTTGTTTGCAAACACAATGCTGTCAGTACATCATAGAAACAGCTGCCCCTCATCATTGGTACAACAATTATAATGCCAAGATTTGATTGAGAATGTCATGAATCCAAATGAGTGCTCTGAATCTCTATATACTTTTAACATTTGCAATTTTGCATTATCATGGTCGATGAACAGATGGACTGAAATGATGTGCATCGTAACACAATTTGTAACAATTGTGGCAATGTGTGCATGCTCTTCACTTGATTGATCAGAATTACACATGCTGTAAAGTTCTGATCATTTCTGCATTAAACTTGTTTGATATGTAATATCACACCTTTGAGTGCACACACACTGGATGCAGAAAAATGCACGAACAGCACACCAAAGCAAACAGAACACATTGGTACCAAGTGTACACACATACACAGTACAATTTTACTTAGTTACTGATACATGCATAAATTGTCACGTGAAAGTTAACTAAAACAAAAAATGTAAAAAAAAGTTCAGGTGAAAGTGTAGGTCTTTGCAGATGAGCCTGGCAAAGCAGTAGGAGTGTAGGAAGAGTGTTCTGATTGGTCCTGGTCATCACGAGACAAATGATAATAATGTAGGGAAGAGGGTTCAGAGTTGCTGCGCTTGATTTTTGGCATGCTGTTAGCAAGACTTTCCAGGTCCACAAGAATCTATCATTAAAACAGGATGTACATAAATGCACATTAAAGTAATTAAAATTTCTCTAAATTCAAATTATGCTTTCATCAGTATTTAATAACTAGTTAAATACAACACTACTTATGTCCATCCTCAAATATAGAATTTTGGTGATTTGATGTTTTGAATTCACAAAACAATCTTGAATAACTAGCATGTACTACCAAATATGATGATGGTTATTTGGAGACATAATTTGTAGCAACATAAGTCTTGAAGCAAATTTGACTGTACTTTTTGATGAACCAATTGTATTATGTCGTCATTTCCCTGTGTTAGTAAAAAGGTATTTTTCTCCCCACATTTGCTAAATGGTTTTGTCATTGTGAGACACGCTGGGGTCATTCTAAGCTTAATTGTACCACCCTAATCTAAAACACAAGTAACATTTTCTGTATGTCACATACACTAGGGAGTTATAAGTTTATGAAATATCGCCTCTGAATAATTAATTGTGCCTACATGGGAGTTCAATACGTTAATCTTGGTTATGTTTATGCTGAGGTCTCATATAATAATAGGGCCTACCCATAAGTGATGAAATTTTTGTGTAAGTCTCTAGGGTTATGGATATAATTTTTAAGTGGAAAATAATTCATTTATCCACACTGCACCAACATTTTGGGGGTGGTAGCTACTAACACCAACAGGTTATAAGCTGATCAGTATTTTGGGTCTCGAATACGCTGGGCTGGGATTCCCTATTAAAAGTACACAGCCATTTTGTGTCCTCTTAAAGTTATTTTTGGTCAAGTGAGTTGACATAGTCACCCTCAAATGAGGGAACTATGTAAACTCATTGACCAAATGCTCTGCATTCACAAATAGTGTTCAATGTTCCATTTGTGCATTGCAATCTAAACTAAACCACAAAAAAAGAACAAAAAGAAATTGGCCAATGTAAGTACAGCTAATCTGAACTATACCTGAGGAAACAAAGGTCTGTCTTCTTTTTTGAATTGACTGCACCGAACGAATAGTTGCTTGAATTCCTTTGGAGTCACTTTCTTTATGTTCATTGGGTCTGGGCGCAGAATACCACATCCCACCATGAACAAAATCTACAAAAGAAGTAGAAGAGAAAAGACATAGATTACTCCTTCACCATCCATTCTCATATCAAGAAACAGATAAGTTGATAATACTACTACAATCGCAAGTAAGACCTCAGACACAAATGACACCAATGCAATGCATTGTTTGCCTTTTAGAGAAGATATTTGAATATGCCATTGTACAAAATTTTCATTCAATGGTCGACCTTTTTCGATCACAAGTTGAATATACCGGGTATTCGCAAATGAAGTCAATGGTTTTAACATTATATAACTCAGGTTTGAAATTTATTAATTATTATCGTAGTAAGGCAAATGCTATTAATTCAATTAGAGTTAATTGTTGCAACAGGTAATTATATCAAAACCTTTATAAATCAACATATTCAAACACCACTAGTATTAAAGTCATTCAAGATTAAGGTTAGAGATAATTAATTTTAATCATTATACATAAGTAGCACAAATTATGAATATGCAGAGACAGATTCAAGTTACCAGGTTTGATAATAATTTAATGCCATTATTCATTAAAAATTCATTAGTACTAATTTTAATAAGACCACTATGAAATGCAATAACTATTATTTGACATATGCAATAGTGAGTTATTAAAAGTCAAAGTCCATTAAAATGTGTTCACGTTTGATTTGTTTTCACTATTTACTAATACACAATGCATATCTATTTCTAACCATAATTCAAGTAAAGTTGTTGCACATCATTATATCACATTAATTAAGTGGAAAGTATTTGATTTTATCATTACATCTATTAAAGGTAATCCAATTATAATAACACAGTATCATCCATAAATTCATTTAGATTACCTATTCATTTGCAAACACCCCATTGGTATGTCATTACCTGGTCTATCTCAGATATATGAGAATAAGGTAATTGTCCAGATACTAGTTCATAAATCACAATTCCAAAGGAGTAAACATCACAGTAGAAAGTGTAAGGATCTGGTTCTTGCATGCGTATCACCTCTGGGGCCTACAATATGAGAACAGAAAACAATGATCAACACACAATTTAGCAGATACATTTTAGGATTGCAAACTCACCCACACAATTACAATTAATAACACGATTCCACTCCAACAAGGAATACAGTAACTGTAGTTTTTATTTGGTACTTAATTAGTTTTTTCATTATTCCCGACAAATAGGATGGTGAAGACAAATTAAACTCAACATCAGCCAAGAATACTTCTTGCACGAAATCAACAGCAGGGTCATTCTATGTCAGATCACCCAATGAGTTTATACCATGCACCCTCTCAGATTTAAATGAATATCAATGGGAAAGTTATCACACCAATCATCACCTTGGTCATGAATTAGATTAGAAGATATGGGTCAGTTTCCGAGAAAATGAAAAGTGGCTATACATATAAAGTTATAAAAATGCTTCACGTTTGAATCGCTGAAACTCCATAATGGTTTAAGCAATCAACTTCCTATTTCGAACACTTCGTACCACACCGCTTCTCTCTACGAAAAAATATTTTGGTGTCTTACCCTTCCTCCTTGCCGACGTTACAAGGCACAGTACCCTGAGGGGTTCAAAGTCCAGGTAGCTCCCTGCAGGAATGTCCAAATCACTTCAAAATCGATATGCACGTAATGGAGTCCTGTCACTAGAGATTTCTGCAGATCGTTGATTTTTACCTCTTCCGTTATGGAGATACAGCAATGCAAAGTAAGTCCACGTTTCCCGCTCGAATCACGCCTTTCTCAGTCCTTGAACCGCTTCCATTCTCCCGAGTGGGACTGAGAAAGGCGCGATTCGAGCGGGAAACGTGGACTTTTACTTTGCATTGCTGTATCTCCATAACGGATAAGGTAATAATCAACGATCTGCAGAATTAAACAGTGACAGGACTCCTTTACGTGCATATCGATTTTGAAGTGATTTGGACATTCCTGCAGGGAGCTACCTGGATTTTGAACCCCTCGGGGTACTGCGCCTTGTAACGTCGGCAAGGAGCAAGGTAAGACACAAAAATCGAGTTTCGTAGAGAGAAGTGGTGTGGCAAGAAGTGTTCGAAATAGGAAGTTGATAGCTTAAACCTTAGCGATTCAAACGTGAAGCATTTCATTAACTTTTTATATATATAGCCACTTTTCATTTTCTCGGAAACTGACCCATATTATATGTGGAACATTCTATACGAAAATGGGTCTTGTGGATTTTATTTTATAACATAAAATTTAAATCGATATAACTTCTGAAATATTAACGTTATTGGGTTCCTATTTTTACCACACCATTACTATATGTGAAAATCCATTTTGGTGTCACACATGCGGGGTACCGACGTTACAAGTTCTGATACCCCGTAGGGTTCAAAACGATACAATCTTCAGGTAGGAGTGTCCAAATCGGTTCAAAATAGGTACCTATGCACATATAGAAGGGTCCTACCGCAATAGATTTGTTCTGTTCGTTAATTTTTGCTTTATCCGTTATGGAGATACAAGTGTGAAAAGAAATTGCATATTTCCCGGGCGTTACGCGCCATTAATGTATTACGCGAATCCTCGAAGCCAGTCGTATTATGTTAATGGCGCGTAACGCCCGGGAAATATGCAATTACTTTGCATACTTGTATCTCCATAATGGATAAAGCGGTAGGACCCTTCTACATGGGTACCCTATTTTGAACCGATTTGGACACTCCTACCTGAAGATGTGGTCGTTTTGAACTCTAATCGGACCTTGTAACGTCGGTACCCCGCATGTGTAAGACACCATAATGGATTTTCACATATAGTAATGGTGTGGTATGTTGTGTTAAAAATAGGAACCCGATAGCGTTAATATTTCGGAAGATATATAGTTTTAAAATCCACAAGACCCATTTTCGTATAGAACGTTCCATATATAATCTACCTTTCTGACCTCTTACCACTTGCACCCTCCTTTCATATTAAGAGATGGTCCAAACAGATCATGTAAGGTATCATTTTGAAGCTCAGAGCATGATGCATCATCCCCTGGTATTTTTACTTTAATTCTATGCGTAACAAAGGTACTATTATTGTGCAATGAAATGATTAACTTTGTGCTGCTAAAATGGGATAGGTAGTTATTAAAAGTGCCACCATTTCCCAGAATGCCCTACCATTCTAGTTGAGCACTTCCTGTTTTTCAAGTATTGCCATTCGCAAAATGTTGTGCATCGCACATTTGAAATCATGCAGCTTTGGAACCCTCGGAAAGTGCTTTGCCATTACATACACTAAAGTCCAAACAGTGCGCACAGTTTCCAGTGATGAGATCAAACTTCTTTCGTTGCATTCCAACTTGGCTTTGACTGATATTTGTGACAGTTGTACATAATAAGCAAGTGTACCTGCACAAGTACTCACTCTGTTCTACTGTGAAAGTGCTGCAATGTCTTGATCAGTACAAAGACTGCAGCCACTAAAGAAGTCACTAAGGGAAATCACTAGTGATGAGTGTAGGGCAAGTGCACTGACAGTGGGCATCTCACATGTTCCAGGAGACAAACTGTGCTCATTGTGCAGGACGCACTTACAGAAATTGTCTGTCTAAGCTCTTCACTTGAGGACATAGAGGGGCCTGATCCCAAGAAAGCCAAGGAAGATGCAGATGAACTTTCATTATATAGACATTTGATGGAAAGTCGACAAGTTCCACCAGAGTAAGTCATACCAGGAGAAGCTGCAGATACTGACATTAATGATCACCTTTTATGATTGAAAAAACTCAGTACTTCTTCAGTACCACTAACTATATGGCAAAGAAGAGTAGAGAAATGAATGGTGTAATGTCTGTTCCTCAAAAGATCTCCAAGGGTCGAAAATTATCTGGGGTACTGAAGGCAGAGGTGGCAGCATTTTATGAATCTGATGAGGTTTCACAATTGTGCCCAGGGAGAAATGATTCAGTTAGCATTCGACTACCCAATGGAAGAAAGCAGAAGCGACTTGTCCTTGCCAACTCAAAGAGCTGTACTGCGCTTTCAAGGAGTCTCACTCAAATTAAAAAGTGCGGTTTTCAACTTTTGCCTTACTTTGTCCACAATGGTGTGTTCTAGCTGGTTCACCAGGCACTTACTCTGTGTGTGTGTTCACCCCCAGAACCCCAAACTAATGCTGCAGTTGCTCACTAAAGAACTGGATCTCACTGAGTGCATGAAAACAGCTGTATGCGATGCAGCATCAGCAAAATGCATGGTGAATGAGTGCGTCATATCCTGGAATGGAAGGTGTGGTGAATCGGTTGAACTCATTGGAGGAGTTGGATCTGAGAACAGCACAGGATGACTACTGCTGACAGATGTACACTGCTAATAATGACTGAAAGTATACAGTGCTTCATAGAGTCGCTGGCTCAGAACGTTATTCTTCTCACACGGCACCACCATTTGCTCAAATGCAAACCCAGTATCTGAGACAACTGAAGGAAATCATCCTACTTCAGAGTGCATCATTGGGCATTTTCCTAGTTTAGGTTCCGTCATTAGTATTCATTGCTACTATGCGGATTCGTGGTTTTCTATGACCATTGAAGTTATGAATATAATTACACGTTCACAATACAATTAATGAATGCGATTTGAAGAGGTCAAGAAAATCGACATTGCGCCTAGGTAGAAGCTTATCTACGTTCAACCCCGCCCGCGCTTCCGCTACCCGAGACATGCATTATAATAACATGCACTATACGGCAACAGGTTCATGCTAAAGTTCATGCTATATTTTATTGCGAACGCGCCTCCTCTTTGTCTGGCACTTTTGCTACATCGATACATCCTCACTTTGTTCTCTTTCTTCACGACATGTGCTGGCTGCCGCAAATATTTCTACTCCACTTCGAAACTAACACAGTGGCTAAGACCACGAGTTAAGTCACGTGACGTCTTATCGATTACTATACTAGTTAGCTATAAATAAATTGCTCATCCGGATGTCGTCATTGTGCATACCGCATGAAGTTAATAGTATAATTGTAATATTAACCCACCAGATACATGGATATTACAATTAAAGTAAAGCTAAATACAGATCCCAATGCAGTGTTGTTTCACATGCAACACAAATGCAGCATTAAAGGGGGTACACAACTGTTATGCAGTTCATAAGCATAGCAAATGGTGTATCTTTTGCAATTTTTCTTCTCCATATAAATTCCACTAAGTATGTGGGAAAGAGTGCTTTTGAAGTGCCGTGCATCTTCTTGTACTTCTTCTTTGCATGTGCCCAGGTACACTCAATAGATTGTGTGTGTGCACCATTAGCAGGATTGACGAATTCAATGCTGTGATTTACCGTGTGGTGTACGTAGCCCCTGCGGTTCAATCTTGCATAAGACCTCCATTCATCTGTGTGGATCTCAGTTCCCGGTTTAACGTTGGCGATGATTACTGGTAGAAGCGTCGCCGCATCACGCGATGGAACGATTTGCATAAACATTTCCTCAGAACCTCTCTCCACGCCTCCCAAAACCCACTGTCCTTCTCTTCTTCTGCCGCGGTTATATTTTCTTTTGCCAAACTTGGACTCGTCGATCTCCACCACTTTTCCAACCCCTCCAATCTTCTCGGTTTCTATCTGGTCCATATACACAGCGCATACCTCACGGCAAAAGTTAAACCAGTCCACAATGGTATTTTTGTTAATTCCAACCCATTTCCGCACCGTCTCTCCTGACATATCCTCTGTCCAAAGAAATGTCACCTCCAGGATCTGTTCTAACGTCAAATGGCTCTGAGAAAACCACGAGTCGTGTCGAATAGATTTCACCTTTCTGCAACATTTGTTTGGGCATCTCCACCTACAGGAATAAAAATTAATGTATATACACATGAGATCATGGACCTGGATAAGTGCAATGAAATATACACATATAAACCTTGCTTTTTTTCCGCAAAATCGTACGTGCACTCGGGCCTTCATACATGCAGGCATGAATATGTACCATGCATACATGCATACCACCCATACCTGTAACCATCAATTCCTCGATCGTAGACTTCCCAATGCATGGGAATACTGCAAGCATTGCATTCCTGAGACCGCGCTAGCAGGCCGTTGCGTTTACACCACTGAATGGTAGTGTCTATATCCACAAGGACTTCTCGCAGTAGTCTTTTGTAAGTCCAATACTCCAATCCCAAACCGAACGGTCCGGTCCATACATGGGAGTGGCCATACCTCCCGTTCGAGCTCTCAAATTTTTCTACTGAATTCTAATGATTGTTGCATTGAAATCCACTGCTTAAATACTACTTATCGTTTTATAACATCACGCGCCATGTCACTGAGAAAGGCGGGATTAATCCAACGAAATCAAGGATAACTCTCACAATGCGCAACGACTGATAATTGGTACAAACTTAAGACATGCGTGTTAATGAATAAGTGCGCATTGTAAAATGGTAACCTATTTGCACAAACATTTTCCCGCCACTTCCATTGACATGTCGCACCATTTTCATGCACAATGACGACATCCGGATGAGCAATTTATTTATAGCTAACTAGTATAGTAATCGATAAGACGTCACGTGACTTAACTCGTGGTCTTAGCCACTGTGTCTGTTTCGAAGTGGAGTAGAAATATTTGCGGCAGCCAGCACATGTCGTGAAGAAAGAGAACAAAGTGAGGGTGTATCGATGTAGCAAAAGTGCCAGACAAAGAGGAGGCGCGTTCGCAATAAAATATAGCATGAACTTTAGCATGAACCTGTTGCCGTATAGTGCATGTTATTATAATGCATGTCTCGGGTAGCGGAGGCGCGGGCGGGGTTGAACGTAGATAAGCTTCTACCTAGGCGCAATGTCGATTTTCTTGACCTCTTCAAATCGCATTCATTAATTGTATTGTGAACGTGTAATTATATTCATAACTTCAATGGTCATAGAAAACCACGAATCCGCATAGTAGCAATGAATACTAATGACGGAACCTAAACTAGGAAAATGCCCATCATTGTGGGAGACTTCTCCTTTGTAGTTCAGGATGCAGCTCAAGGGTATCATTGGGAAAACACACAGGCAACATTGCATCCATTTGTTGTGTACTTCAGAAAAGAATAGGTTCCCTTGGAGTTGACAGCCACTGCATGATCAGTGATACAACCCAGCATACAACTAGTACTGTGTATGCCTATCAGATAACTCTTTTGGACGGCCTAAAAGTAAAGCATTCAGCCATTGCAAAGGTCCATTACTTTTCTGATGGCTGCACAGGCCAATATAAAAATCGCTACAATTTTATCAACCTCTGTTTCCACAATGAGGACTGTGAGTTGCTTGCTGGGTGAAACTTTTTTGCGACATCACATGGCAACTGCTTGTGATGGAATTGGAGGTTCTAATAATCAAATCCTCAATCCTCATGATGTGTTCACATTTTGCAATACGAAGATTCCTGGAATAGAATTCTGATTTGTTTCCAAAGAAACAGGTATGTCATCACTATGTTCCACAATCAACTAGCACCCTAGCAGTGCATGAAATATCTTCTGGAGAGAGGACTGCTGTGGTTAGCATTGTGTGGTCATTGCCGATTGATACCTTTGATGTAACCAAGGGCAGCTACATTGCATGCATGTACGATGACGACATCTGGTTTGGCATTGTGGAGGATATATATGAGGAGTTTGGTGATTTTTTCAAAGTTCATGCATCCTAGTGTTGGAGTTAAGAGGTTTGTTCTTCCTGAAAAGGAT
This sequence comes from Ephydatia muelleri, assembly GCA_013339895.1. Classification (NCBI taxonomy): domain Eukaryota; kingdom Metazoa; phylum Porifera; class Demospongiae; order Spongillida; family Spongillidae; genus Ephydatia; species Ephydatia muelleri. The sequence goes on along the minus strand of JABACO010000194.1, from coordinate 16,743 downwards.
GACACTTGTTGGATTCGTGAAAGTCGCATTCTTTGCATGATTGAGCACCCCATCCTAACCAGTGGAAGAAGAGGGCACTCCATTTCACAGGAATCAATGTCCACGGCTACAAAGGTTCATAATTTGTGGGAGAAATATTTAAAGTAGGAGTGTAGTTTCCCATTCACATTACGCTGTTGTATTTATGTGTAATAATACTTTTCTTGGCATGTTCTATAATACAGTATATGAATACATTACTGAGAAAGTGGTTACTATTTTATGTAAGGGAACAATAATGGGCCACCAATTTGAAAAATAATGCAATGCTACAATGGTGGGCTTTCTGATAAATGGTGGCATTTTTAATAACTACCTGTCCCTTTTAGAAGGCACAAAGTTCAATAATAATAACTTTATTACCCATAGCGTTTAAGTAAAACTAGCATGTTATTTGTCATGTTCTGAGCTTCAAAATGATGCCTTACATGATATGTTTGGACCCATCTCTTCATTTGAAGAGGGTGTAAGTAGTGAGAGGTCAGAAAGGTAAATAAGAATAATAACTTGCTTATCTCCTAATCTAATTAATCACAAAAGATGATAAATTTTTTTTCCCCTCAAAATATATTAGTACAATCACACATACATTTACACACATGACACAGCATACACTTAGACAAAAATAAATAAAATTAATTAACTCTTTCACGGGCAACAGAGCAATATTGCGCCACATGTCCTTTACTAAAACCACTTTCTTTACCTAAACCATTAAGACTTTTATTGTCAACAACACATTGAATAGAGGAAACGTTGTTTCCTGGTCATAGTAGAGTAAGTTGTTTACAAACTACGTTTTCCTGCAATGTGCAAAATCGCACTACATGGTACCACAATAATTGGCTTCGCCCATGATAGAGTTAATAGTTGCATTGAAATGAGCACTTTTGGATAATATCAGTGAGGAAAATGAGGGAGGCCCGCTCCATCATCCATGCCTGTCCACTTCTCCATTTTACCCTAGATCCCCTCAAGCAAAGGTATAATTGGTGTGATAACTTTCCTATTTATCAATTCCATCTAAATCTGAGAGGGTGTAGTGTTATTTGACTGGGTGATCTGACATAGAATGACCCAGCAGTCTATTGCACTCCCCCAAACCATTTTTTCATACATATAAAAAATACATTCGTAGTGTGAAGAAACTTGCTCTTTCATTACTCCATTCTGACTTCACACAAAACTTAGTTGCTTCTGTTGCATTCATGTATTCAAAGTTATTCAATCATGTTAATACTATACGTACTGTATGTGGTAGATTTTATCCTTGTCCCTGGGGTAACTTACCTTTACAGGCCAGAGGGGAAGATATACAAATATTCAATGTGGTTTGTCCTTACCATCCAAAGGATGCTTCCAGTAGGTTGCCTCATTTTTTGGTCACCACTCCAACGGGTCTTCACAGTAGCCAGTCCAAAATCACCGATCTTGACTGCGAAGTCATCATGCAAAAAAATATCTATTTTATTAAAATCAAGGTGAATGCAGATGATAGATAATACAAAGAAAAGTCTGAAATTGTTGAGGATACTGTTTGATTTAAGGTCACGGTGAATTATTTTCTTTGCATGAAGGTAGCTGCATGCAAAGAAGGGAAGAAGTCTCATCATTAATTCAATAATGCAATTTGAACCTTCCTGAATGAATTCGCAATGCAATCTTTACAATGCACAATCCACAGACCACATACAATATTACGTTTGAATGTTGGGAAACCTAAAATGCAAGAAAAAAAGTCACGATGTTTTACATGTAGGTTAATACTAAAGAAAACAAAAACCATGAACTCTAGATATTATGTCTCCGATATTCACCGTGAATTGTGCCAACTACTGTAAAAATAGCTTGTATTATTCCGTTTGCAACTTAGATAAGATTAATATGCTCATGCATAACAAAATAATGCTAGGTGGATAATTAAGTGCTTGATTATGTTAATGACAAATAAAGTAAGGTATGTGACACATACAATAAGCTTTGAGAATACCACTTGAAGAACAGTGCATTTAGGCATACAGTACATGGGACTTTGCATTGGTACACCAACAGTTTCATTGCAGCATCATAGTTTAGTATCTAGAAACTGTTCACAAATTTAAAATGAACTCAGCAATAAATTACAGGCCGGTATTATACTTTAAAGCACTTTGTACACAAAGGCACCTGAGGCACCCGTTTCCATTCTTATTTAATGTATAGTCCATTAAGTCCATACCAAATGCACACAAAACAGAAAGCTTACTCCATTCCCAGAGCAGTTTGCCGGCATATGTCAATCAATTGGTACATCTCAAACTGTGTTTCCATTACATGGATATGACGATACAATGTAGAACCTTCACACCACTGTGTCACTAACGCAATTGGATCTGAACTTATTAAGCCCATAAAGAGTAGAATATTGACGTGACGTGTTTTTCTGCAAGTACAAAGATAAAAGGCATATATAGTGAAACAATAGGCCAACACCCACACACATGTGCTCACGCACACATACACAAACATACGCAAACACACACACGTTTTAACTCAATACAGCTATGACAACTTAGTGAGCTTTAATTAAACTGTACGCGCAACTATAAGTATGCACAAGAAACCTGATGTACAACCAAAATATACCTTAACACTCCAACTTCATTTTTGAATGCTTCCAGTTGTTGTGGAGTAGGATTGGTGACATTTAACTTCTTTACTACCACAGAACCTGCATCCAATAAGTAGTAGTTGCACAAAAAACAAGTAGCAGCTCAATAATATCACATGTGCACAGCGCATGGTACAGTGTACAATACAGCTGCGTGCAGTAAAAAAATACTAAGTAGATTAACACCAATATAGTTCAACTTATTATGTAGGCTATGCATTATAACATGCACAAGTACATGTAGTTTATTCATGCACAAGGTAGTACAGTGCCACTATCCAAACACAATATACATGTACATGTACACCATGAATACAATACTATTTTCAATAGTTTCAACACTTGTAAATTGTATGCAATATGTATATATACTAACCATACCACATTCCCTTGTACACAGTTCCAAATGATCCAGAACCAATTTTTGGTCCAATTTCAATTTCATGGCAAGGTATTTCCCACACTTCAGTGCTGTCTCGATTTCGTCCCTAGTACATGCACAGTATAAATCATTATCTAAGTACTGCAAAGCACAATTAAAAAGTACACTACATGTATGTTACACATTATATCCACCTTTTTGCCTTTATCGCCATCTGCAGAGACTTTTCCTTTTCTATTAGGCAAAGTACTACTGTGGTATGATGTGCTTGAACCAGAAGACATTCGAAGCTCAACTGCAGAGTTGCTATGAAGTTGTCCAACTAAAATGAATTACACACATGAAAGATAATTCATAAATACTTGTGCTAAAATTAATGCATGCACATTAAACATTTAAACAGCTACTGTTCTCAGAGAGGCAACCAATGCATTGGTGTCTCTCAATGTACATTATACATCATCACACGTGTTGTCCTGATACTCCATATTATTGGTCCAAATCTGAAAGGTACGTAGCAGACTTTCACATA
>JABACO010000194.1:0-12140 GCA_013339895.1 Ephydatia muelleri | reverse complement strand
ATGCACGTAATGGAGTCCTGTCACTATAGATTTCTGCAGATCGTTGATTTTTACCTCTTCCGTTATGGAGATACAGCAATGCAAAGTAAGTCCACGTTTCCCGCTCGAATCGCGCCTTTCTCAGTCCTTGAACCGCTTCCATTCTCCCGAGTGGGACTGAGAAAGGCGCGATTCGAGCGGGAAACGTGGACTTTTACTTTGCATTGCTGTATCTCCATAACGGATAAGGTAATAATCAACGATCTGCAGAATTAAACAGTGACAGGACTCCTTTACGTGCGTATCGATTTTGAAGTGATTTGGACATTCCTGCAGGGAGCTACCTGGATTTTGAACCCCTCGGGGTACTGCGCCTTGTAACGTCGGCAAGGAGCAAGGGTAAGACACAAAAATCGAGTTTCGTAGAGAGAAGTGGTGTGACAAGAAGTGTTCGAAATAGGAAGTTGATAGCTTAAACCTTTACGGAGTTTTAGCGATTCAAACGTGAAGCATTTCATGAACTTTTTATATATATAGCCACTTTTCATTTTCTCGGAAACTGACCCATATTATATGTGGAACATTCTATACGAAAATGGGTCTTGTGGATTTTATTTTATAACATAAAATTTAAATCGATATAACTTCTGAAATATTAACGTTATTGGGTTCCTATTTTTACCACACCATTACTATATGTTTTGGTGTCTTACACATGCGGGGTACCGACGTTACAAGTTCTGATACCCCGTAGGGTTCAAAACGACAAAATCTTCAGGTAGGAGTGTCCAAATCGGTTCAAAATAGGTACCTATGCACATATAGAAGGGTCCTACCGCAATTGATTTGTTATGTTCGTTAATTTTTGCTTTATCCGTTATGGAGATACAAGTGTGAAAAGAAATGGCATATTTCCCGGGCGTTACGCGCCATTAAAATGTATTACGCGAATCCTCGAAGCCAGGTCGTATTACGTTAATGGCGCGTAACGCCCGGGAAATATGCAATTACTTTGCATACTTGTATCTCCATAATGGATAAAGCGGTAGGACCCTTCTACATGGGTACCTATTTTGAACCGATTTGGACACTCCTACCTGAAGATGTGGTCGTTTTGAACTCTACGGGGTATCGGACCTTGTAACGTCGGTACCCCGCATGTGTAAGACACCATAATGGATTTTCACATATAGTAATGGTGTGGTATGTTGTGTTAAAAATAGGAACCCGATAGCGTTAATATTTCGGAAGATATATCGTTTTAAAATCCACAAGACCCATTTTCGTATAGAACGTTCCATATATAATCTACCTTTCTGACCTCTTACCACTTGCACCCTCCTTTCATATTAAGAGATGGTCCAAACATATCATGTAAGGTATCATTTTGAAGCTCAGAGCATGATGCATCATCCGCTGGTATTTTTACTTTAATTCTATGTGTAACAAAGGTACTATTATTGTGCAATGAAATGATTAACTTTGTGCTGCTAAAATGGGATAGGTAGTTATTAAAAGTGCCACCATTTCCCAGAATGCCCTACCATTCTAGTTGAGCACTTCCTGTTTTTCAAGTATTGCCATTCGCAAAATGTTGTGTATCGCACATTTGAAATCATGCAGCTTTGGAACCCTCGGAAAGTGCTTTGCCATTACATACACTAAAGTCCAAACAGTGCGCACAGTTTCCAGTGATGAGATCAAACTTCTTTCGTTGCATTCCAACTTGGCTTTGACTGATATTTGTGACAGTTGTACATAATAAGCAAGTGTACCTGCACAAGTACTCACTCTGTTCTACAGAGAAAGTGCTGCAATGTCTTGATCAGTACAAAGACTGCAAGCCACGAAAGAAGTCACTAAGGGAGATCACTAGTGATGAGTGTAGGGCAAGTGCACTGACAGTGGGCATCTCACATGTTCCAGGAGACAAACTGTGCTCATTGTGCAGGACGCACTTACAGAAATTGTCTGTCTAAGCTCCTGAATATCTCCCCACACTTGTTGATTTACCAATTCCTGGCCCATCAATATCTTATTTGAACGAAGAGCTTCCTTTGTCTCCTTCCACTGAATCTACTTCTGATGACAGTGTTGTGTTGTTCATGGAGTACATACTGAGGAAGTTATTCACTATTTAAACCTCACTCAAACTTGGAAAGGCAAGATCTATGTGTAAGAGCCACGCATATTATAAATATTATTACGCATATTATAAATAAATCAAATTACAGGTGGTCTGAGCAGTCCTCAGCGTTTCCTTCGGGTCAAGAAAAATAAAGGGATCAGCTGCCCGCAAGAGAATGCTGGATGAATGAGTGCGTCATATCCTGGAATGGAAGGTGTGGTGAATCTGTTGAACTCATTGGAGGAGTTGGATCTGAGAACAGCACAGGATGACTACTGCTGACAGATGTACACTGCTAATAATGTCTGAAGTATACAGTGCTTCATAGAGTCGCTGGCTCAGAACGTTATTATTCTCACACGGCACCACCATTTGCTCAAATGCAAACCCAGTATCTGAGACAACTGAAGGAAATCATCCTACTTCAGAGTGCATCATTGTGGGAGACTTCTCCTTTGTAGTTCAGGATGCAGCTCAATGTGTTCACATTTTGCAATACGAAGATTCCTGGAATAGAATTCTAATTTGTTTCCAAAGAAACAGGTATGTCATCACTATGCATGAAATATCTTCTGGAGAGAGGACTGCTGTGGTTAGCATTCTGTGGTCATTGCCGATTGATACCTCTGATGTAACCAAGGGCAGCTACATTGCATGCATGTACAATGACGACATCTGGTTTGGCATTGTGGAGGATATATATGAGGAGTTTGGTGATTTTTTCAAAGTTCATGCATCCTAGTGTTGGAGTTAAGAGGTTTGTTTTTCCTGAAAAGGATGACACTTGTTGGATTCGTGAAAGTCGCATTCTTTGCATGATTAAGTACCCCATCCTAACCAGTGGAAGAAGAGGGCACTCCATTTCACAGGAAACAATGTCCACGGCTACAAAGGTTCATAATTTGTGGGAGAAATATTTAGAGTAGGAGTGTAGTTTCCCATTCACATTACGCTATTGTATTTATGTGTAATAATACTTTTCTTGGCATGTTCTATAATACAGTATATGAATACATTACTGAGAAAGTGGTTACTATTTTATGTAAGGGAACAATAATGGGCCACCAATTTGAAAAATAATGCAATGCTATAATGGTGGGCTTTCTGATAAATGGTGGCATTTTTAATAAGTACCTGTCCCTTTTAGAAGGCACAAAGTTCAATAATAATAACTTTATTACCCATAGCGTTTAAGTAAAATTAGCATGTTATTTGTCATGTTCTGAGCTTCAAAATGATGCCTTACATGATATGTTTGGACCCATTACTTCATTTGAAGAGGGTGTAAGTAGTGAGAGGTCAGAAAGGTAAATAAGAATAATAACTTGCTTATCTTCTGATCTAATTAATCACAAAAGGTGATAATTTTTTTCCCCCTCAAAATATATTAGTACAATCACACATACATTTACACACATGACACAGCATACACTTAGACAAAAATAAAAAAAATTAATTAACTCTTTCACGGGCAACAGAGCAATATTGCGCCACATGTCCTTTACTAAAACCACTTTCTTTACCTAAACCATTAAGACTTTTATTGTCAACAACACATTGAATAGAGGAAACGTTGTTTCCTGGTCATAGTAGAGTAAGTTGTTTACAAACTACGTTTTCCTGCAACGCGCAAAATCGCACTACATGGTACCACAATAATTGGCTTCGCTCATGATAGAGTTAATAGTTGCATTGAAATGAGCACTTTTGGATAATATCAGTGAGGAAAATGAGGGAGGCCCGCTCCATCATCCATGCCTGTCCACTTCTCCATTTTACCCTAGATCCCCTCAAGCAAAGGTATAATTGGTGTGATAACTTTCCTATTTATCAATTCCATCTAAATCTGAGAGGGTGTAGTGTTATTTGACTGGATGATCTCACATAGAATGACCCAGCAGTCTATTGCACTCCCCCAAACCATTTTTTCATACATATAAACAATACATTCGTAGTGTGAAGAAACTTGCTCTTTCATTACTCTATTCTGACTTCACACAAAACTTAGTTGCTACTGTTGCATTCAGGTATTCCAAGTTATTCAATCATGTTAATACTATACGTACTGTATGTGGTAGATTTTATAATTGTCCCTGGGGTAACTTACCTTTACAGGCCAGAGGGGAAGATATACAAATATTCAATGTGGTTTGTCCTTACCATCCAAAGGATGCTTCCAGTAGGTTGCCTCATTTTTTGGTCACCACTCCAACGGGTCTTCACAGTAGCCAGTCCAAAATCACCGATCTTGACTGCGAAGTCATCATGCAAAAAAATATCTATTTTATTAAAATCAAGGTGAATGCAGATGATAGATAATACAAAGAAAAGTCTGAAATTGTTGAGGATACTGTTTGATTTAAGGTCACGGTGAATTATTTTCTTTGCATGAAGGTAGCTGCATGCAAAGAAGGGAAGAAGTCTCATCATTAATTCAATAATGCAATTTGAACCTTCCTGAATGAATTCGCAATGCAATCTTTACAATGCACAATCCACAGACCACATATTACGTTTGAATGTTGGGAAACCTAAAATGCAAGGAAAAAAGTCACGATGTTGTACATGTAGGTTAATACTAAAGAAAACAAAAACCATGAACTCCAGATATTATGTCTCCGATATTCACCGTGAATTGTGCCAACTACTGTAAAAATAGCTTGTATTATTCCGTTTGCAACTTAGATAAGATTAATATGCTCATGCATAACAAAATAATGCTAGGTGGATAATTAAGTGCTTGATTATGTTAATGACAAATAAAGTAAGGTATGTGACACATACAATAAGCTTTGAGAATACCACTTGAAGAACAGTGCATTTAGGCATACAGTACATGGGACTTTGCATTGGTACACCAACAGTTTCATTGCAGCATCATAGTTTAGTATCTAGAAACTGTTCACAAATTTAAAATGAACTCAGCAATAAATTACAGGCCGGTATTATACTTTAAAGCACTTTGTACACAAAGGCACCTGAGGCACCAGTTTCCATTCATAGTCCATTAAGTCCATACCAAATGCACACAAAACAGAAAGCTTACTCCATTCCCAGAGCAGTTTGCCGGCATATGTCAATCAATTGGTACATCTCAAACTGTGTTTCCATTACATGGATATGACGATACAATGTAGAACCTTCACACCACTGTGTCACTAACGCAATTGGATCTGAACTTATTAAGCCCATAAAGAGTAGAATATTGACGTGACGTGTTTTTCTGCAAGTACAAAGATAAAAGGCATATATAGTGAAACAATAGGCCAACACCCACACACATGTGCTCACGCACACATACACAAACATACGCAAACACACACACGTTTTAACTCAATACAGCTATGACAACTTAGTGAGCTTTAATTAAATACGAAACTGTACGCACAACTATAAGTATGCACAAGAAACCTGATGTACAACCAAAATATACCTTAACACTCCAACTTCATTTTTGAATGCTTCCAGTTGTTGTGGAGTAGGATTGGTGACATTTAACTTCTTTACTGCCACAGAACCTGCATCCAATAAGTAGTAGTTGCACAAAAAACAAGTAGCAGCTCAATAATATCACATGTGCACAGTGCATGGTACAGTGTACAATACAGCTGCGTGCAGTAAAAAAATACTAAGTAGATTTACACCAATATAGTTCAACTTATTATGTAGGCTATGCATTATAACATGCACAAGTACATGTAGTTTATTCATGCACAAGGTAGTACAGTGCCACTATCCAAAGCACAATATACATGTACATGTACACCATGAATACAATACTATTTTCAATAGTTTCAACACTTGTAAATTGTATGCAATATGTATATATACTAACCATGCCACATTCCCTTGTACACAGTTCCAAATGATCCAGAACCAATTTTTGGTCCAATTTCAATTTCATGGCAAGGTATTTCCCACACTTCAGTGCTGTCTCGATTTCGTCCCTAGTACAAGCACAGTATAAATCATTATCTAAGTACTGCAAAGCACAATTAAAAAGTACACTACATGTATGTTACACATTATATCCACCTTTTTGCCTTTATCGCCATGTGCAGAGACTTTTCCTTTTCTATTAGGCAAAGTACTACTGTGGTATGATGTGCTTGAACCACAAGACATTCGAAGCTCAACTGCAGAGTTGCTATGAAGTTGTCCAACTAAAATGAATTACACACATGAAAGATAATTCATAAATACTTGTGCTAAAATTAATGCATGCACATTAAACATTTAAACAGCTACTGTTCTCAGAGAGGCAACCAATGCATTGGTGTCTCTCAATTATACATCATCACACGTGTTGTCCTCCCAGGAGAAAAAAACGGCGTAATCGCGCGTGAAAAACGGCCATAAACGCGCCAAATTACGCGGTCTTCAAAACGCTGTATCTTCTTGATTGTGCAATATAGTGGAGCTGCATTTTGCATATTTACAAAGCGGTCCTGTGTCTAAAGAAGTCCAAAGATGGTTTAGTTTGCGATGCATCGTTCCGAAGATATTCACATTCAAGTAAAGGGCTTGATTTCGCGGGGTTTTGTACTTGAAGCCCGCGAAATCTTGCTCTAAGTTGATTGTGAATATCTTCGGAACGATGCATCGCAAACTAAACCATCTTTGGACTTCTATAGACACAGGACCGCTTTATAAATGTGCAAAATGCAGCTCCACTATATTACACAATCAAGAAGATACAGCGTTTTGAAGACCGCGTAATTTGGCGCGTTTATGGCCGTTTTTCACGCACAATTACGCGCGATTACGCCGTTTTTTTTCTCCCGGGCTGATACTCCATATTATTGGTCCAAATCTGAAAGGTACGTAGCAGACTTTCACATAGTTATGTTATTTCACTCAAAAGTTTTTAAAAACTGATATTTCACATGAGCTCGTTACCCAGTACAAAAGCTATTGGTCCACATGAGATCTATACCAATTAAACAGTAGGCTGATCTGCGAACAGCTACATGTTATGCTGGTGCTGGTAAACTCCAAGGAAAGCACTGTGGCAGTCTTACGTCCTCACAATGGATGACTATATATGTGTAATGGTGACGTCAGCTGCGCATCGCAGGACAGACTGAGACGCGCATCTTACATGTCTGCACCCTGAACCTCACCTGACTGTTAGATATATAAGTCTCTATTTTTATAGGTATAGACACGTGCTATGTAACTGCCTGTGATTGGATCATTGCTCATATAATCGTTACACTGGCGTAGACGCAAAACCAGTACTGCTTCCAGAACCTTTCAGCGGCGATGCGGCAGATTGGAACGAATAGTTGAGCCATTTCGAAAGCGTCGCAGTGGTCAACAAATGGGAAACAGGCGGTGAAAAGCTGAAATGGCTCCGCGTACGCTTAACAGGAAAGGCACAGACAGCCTTCATGAAATTGCCAGACGCCGCACGAGACGATTACGGTGAGTGCGTGAAAGCATTAAAAAAACGTTTCGTTCCTGACAGCAGGAAAGACCTGTACGTCGCTGAGCTACAGACGAGGACGAAACGTCGAGAAGAGGACTGGGCCTCTTTCGGCGACTCTCTGAGGGTGCTTTCTGATAGGGCGTACCCAGACTTCGAGGACAAAGCACGCGAACGCCTGGCCCTAAATCAATTCCTGTCGCAAATTGACAACCCTCAGGTCGCCTTCGGCGTAAAACAGAAACGGCCTGGCAACATTGATGAGGCAGTTGCAGCCACCCTGGAATTGGAATCATATCTGAAGGCATCTGGCGTTGGTAAGTCACACCAAACTAATTTTGTCGCCCAACAACAGACAACCAGTTCACCAAGGCAAGAAGAAACTGCAGCCATGGCAGGTGCCACCATGGTGGACGACGACCTCCGAAGTACTTTACGGGTCCTGAGTGAACGACTTCACCGTGTGGAAGCGTCTCTGAACTCAGGGGATAATGACCGTCCAGTGGTAAAGTCAGAAAGGAGGGGAGGTGGAAAGCGAAGACCCGTGGTGTGTTGGAATTGCGGGGAGAAAGGCCACATTGCTCGGGCATGTAGAAATCGCCCCACAAAACGCCAGTCCCAGGGGCGGATACAGGATTTTGTGTAAGGGGGGGCATATAGGGATTGGAATGGGGGCGTGCCCCTCCAAACTTGCCAGGGTGTCTGGGAAAGCGCAGTAAGCACCATCATCCCCGCCCCAAAACCCTAGCCACTGGGGTTTTGTTTTTGCACTTTTGGAAATTATAAAACATGTACTCACGGATACAAATGTTACACAGGTCAATAGTAGTAGCTTAACCGATTAACGCCGGAATAAACTAAGCAGAATTGTCCAAAATCAACTACATGAGGCAGCAGAGGAATGTTAGTTATCAGGAAGGAGGGTTTCAACAATATTAAATGAAGCGTGAACGTGAATAACTTCTAATTGGTGTATGTTTCAAAGAATTCTTTGGGAACATGGTAGGGATGCATTTCTGTCTGCTATGGTTGTGACAAGAGAGTTTGGTTTAATAGGGGAATTATTCCACATGGTTTTCCAAAGCGCAATCTCTTGATGAAATGCTTGTGGAAAAGGCAGATCATCACTATAAAACTTTGCCAAATCAGGGTCTGGAAGGCACTCAAGAGTGGACTCTGCTTTCTTCGCTACAAAATGAATTTTGTAAAGTCTCGCTCGTATGATTAATGATTCATTGGCACATACATTATTTGCTCGCCGCCAGCAATAGTCAGCTGACGCTTAGCCATGGGATCCGGATGACGGCGGACTCCGCAGATGTACTACTTTCCTGACGCCGTAACGGCAATTGAAATTCGCAATGTACGAACTGAACGCTCAACAGCACAATAGAAAAAGGGCCACGTGTCAGGGGTGATATTCAACACGTACAACAGGTCTAGGCCTGCACGAGCTCCGACAGTGCGTCGCTGATGACATGTAATTAAATTCATTACAATGGACAGGAGGCGTATCCTTATTAGTTAGGGGGGCATTGGCCGGGTTTGCCCCCCCCCCCCCCCCCCCCCCCCCCCCCCCTGTATCCGCCACTGCAGTCCCTCGGTGGCACGGGCCAGCCACGTGAGGGGAGACATCTTCTAGAGGCCCCAGACAATACTGTAACTTTACATACACTATCCGTAACGTGTGGTGCGAGATTTCGTATTGTTGTATCGATAAATACCATCCCTGTTGAATGCTTAGTTGATACAGGAGCTGCAATTTCCCTCCTTCACGGAAACGTCTGGACGAAGATAGCGACTGGTGGTTTCGCACAACCGCTACAGGAATGGACTGGCCAGACGATTGTGGGGGTCAATGGGAACAAGCTGTCGATAAGTGGCTACAGTCAAATACCAATATCAGTGAAAGGTAAACAGTTCAATGGCAAGTTTGTTGTCACTGACAATATCAAGGTGGATGCAATCCTGGGGCTAGATTTTTTGAATGGGAACCGTTGCATGATTGACTGTGGCAAACGACTTATCACTTTTCCCACTAAAGAATTTTCCCTGCCGCTGGAGGACAGTCCCCGAGATGATGACACCAAATCCATTGGGTTAATTATTAACTCAGTAACAACAGTACCCGCTGGATGTGAAATAGAATTAATGGTAACACCGGTTGAAAAGATTGGGAGGGGTGCGTGGATCTTGGAGGGGGAGGTTTCTGGCAGACATGGAGTCATGGTCGCTCATGCGCTGGTGTGCCCCAATAACCAGTCGGTACCTATTCGCGTACTCAACCCACGCGAGCAACCAGTGGTACTTAAGAAAGGAGAGCTAATCGCTAGGATGGAGCTGGTGGAGCAAGAACCCAGTGGCATAAATGCAGTGGACGTCACCTCAAGCTCAACACGTCCAGAGCTATCATCAGAAAACAAAGAATTCCTGTGGAACATGGTATCAGAGGTTGGCGACCATATTTCGTCCACTGAGAAGGAGCAATTGTTTTCTGTTTTGTCAGCGTATGGTGACGTTTTCTCTCTTCATGATGATGACGTAGGGCACACCCTCGCAACGAAGCACAGAATAGACACCGGCAACGCCCCTCCTGTTCACTGTCCCCCTCGAAGAATGCCTCATGCACAGAAGGAGGAAGTCAGAAAACTTCTTCGAGACATGCTGGAAAAAAGAGTAATCCAGCCATCTGACAGTCCCTGGAGCTCCCCTATCGTACTTGTCAAAAAGAAGGATGGGTCTGTTCGATTTTGCATTGACTACAGAAAGGTCAATGCGATAACCAGAAAGGATGCATATCCTCTCCCTCGTGTTGATGACACTTTAGATACCCTGGCCGGATCCAGACTGTTCACAACACTCGACCTAAAAAATGGGTACTGGCAAGTAGAGGTGGAGGAGGCAGATCAACAAAAGACAGCTTTCAATACGTCAGAAGGTCTGTACCAATTTAACATGATGCCGTTTGGGTTATGCAACGCCTCCGCGACGTTTCAACGGTTAATGGATAGAGTGCTCCACGGGCTGAAGTGGCACAGTTGTTTAGTCTACATTGACGACATTGTGGTAGTAGGAGGCAGCATGCGGGAGCATTTACATAACCTGGGATGCGTGATGGGTAGACTGAGAGAAGCTGGACTGCGTGTAAAACCTTCAAAGTGTAGGTTTTTACAGAAGGAGGTCAAATTTCTTGGGCACGTAGTATCTGAAAATGGGATCTCAACCGATCCTGGTAAAACCGAAGCAATACAGAAATGGCCGGTCCCTCGTAGCAGGCGTGAATTGCAGCAATTCCTAGGCCTAGCAAATTACTATAGGCGATTCATAAAAAGCTTCGCGTTGATTGCCAAACCTCTCCAATATCTAACCGAAAAGAATGCCCCGTTTGAGTGGACTGCAGCATGTCAAAAATCCTTTGACGATCTACGCAAATGCCTAGCATCGGCTCCCATCCTTGCTTACCCCGACCACTCAAAACCATTCCTTTTAGACACTGATGCAAGCGATGTCGGAATAGGTGCCGTCCTCTCACAAATCCAGGACAATGGGTCGGAAGGTGTAATAGCGTACGCTAGTCGATCGCTCAGTAGACAAGAACAAAAGTATTGCGTAACCCGAAAGGAATTATTAGCTGTGGTGGAGTTTACACATCATTTCCGACCCTACTTGTTAGGTAAGAAATTCACTTTAAGAACAGACCACAGTTCGCTAATATGGATGCAGAATTTCAAGGAACCAGAGGGGCAATTGGCACGTTGGTTGGAAAAGCTCAAAGAATATGATTTTTCCATTTTGCATCGTCAGGGTTCCCGTCACAGCAATGCAGACGCCCTATCAAGAATTCCGTGTAGGCAATGTGGACGGGGTGATTTGTGCGGGAAAATAGTCGATGAAGTGTGTGCTGTGGATGCTGTTTTGCCTTATATTCCTCAGACAAACTCTCTAGATGAAGTACGGCGCATGCAAGCTGAAGACAACATTGTTGGACTTGTTTTAGAAGCTGTTGAACGAGGCAAAGTACCAGAACCTGACGTTTCCAAGTCGTGGAGTAGGGAGAGCCGCCTGTTGTTACAACAATGGGACACACTTATCTGCAACTGTGGGGTGCTCTGGAGATGTGTCTCAGAGGGAAAGGAGCGTCGTCAACTGGTTCTACCGTATAGACTGCATGGGAAAGTCATTCAAGACCTGCATGAAGGTGCCGTTGGAGCTCATCTGGGAGAAGAAAAGGTACTGTCACAACTAAAAGAACGCTTCTATTGGCCTGGGTGCACTGAAGCGGTGAAGACTTGGTGTAGGTCGTGTACGACTTGCGCATCCAGGAAAATGACAAGACCAGCCAGAAAGGCGGAATTGCACACTATACAGACGGGTTACCCCATGCAGATGGTGAGCGTCGATATTATGGGACCTCTACCAGAAACACAAGATGGCTGTAAGTATGTCTTGGTGGCTATTGACCATTTCACTAGATGGGCAGAGGTGTACGCCATAAAAAACCAAGAAGCCACAACAGTTAGTAAAAAACTGGTTGACGAGATGTTTTGCCAATTCTCGCCCCCCGAACAGTTACACTCGGACCAAGGTCGGCAATTCGAGTCCGAA